>JASPKZ010004957.1:315000-343583 GCA_030220185.1 Diploptera punctata
GAGAGACGGAGGGAGAGGCGGAGAGAGAGGTGGAGGGAGAGACGGAGGGAGGGAGGGAGAGACGGAGAGAGAGAGACAGAGACAGAGAGAGAGAGAGAGAAGAGAGAGAGAGAGAGAACGGACCACACTGAAAACTGAAGGTATTTAACTACATAAGAACTAAACCTTGGATGGGTGTACGTCTTCGGAAACGGACCACAGCGAAAACTCTATGTATTTTATTATATAAGACCTAAACCTGTGACTAGAACTCATCATTCGTTGATAATGACACGTGGGATCATGCCGAAACGTCGGAATCAGTGGCCAGAGGCCGAACTTGAATCCAAGACGCGGAAAACCCAAGAAAACTTTCAAAATCTTACTTATATCTGCGAAAATCTGCAATATAATATATATATATATATATATATATATATATGTGTAGGCTATTTACGCGTTTCATAGCTATTATTAGTATATATATGGAATAGATTTCATGACAAGATCTGGATATATTAATTTTTTGTTTAAACAGTTATAGTGTGTAGCTTAATTATTTATTGTATTAGGATTTTCTATTATTAGATGAGACCAAATATGGAATAGTATTCCTAGAATGGAATACCTCCATTTTTCCAGAACAACCAATTCCAAATGTAATGCAGAGCTATCTTCCATATCATTCATTCACTTTAGGCTCACGCACGTTCGACTTTGTCTGTCGGGTGGACAGCATTGATAGGCCTATGATGTGTTCTGTTTTGTCACTGCTCAGAATTTTTTTAAGGTACGTAAACATGATGTATTTCTCATTAATAAAATGGTAATAATATAGTCGTCGTATGCTTAAGTAACTGTATGCATGGATCTTGTTATATTATTACCACATCTTACTGTTTATGTTTTGTTTTTTGTAAACAATAACAACAAGATTTTTGAGTTGTGAAATTCTAAATATAGACCGTCAATAGGGGTCTAATTATGGAATATTCGATATTTGGATCCCAGTATAAGGTTGGTGGATACCTGTTTCTTTAATGTATTAATATTTATTTTTTTCAAAATGTCTTCGTCGGCCTCAATAATTAAACGAAAAGACTGGGATAAAAACATCTGAAGCCTATAAATAGTTTGAGAAAAGAAAATGTGTTATATAAAATCATCGAATCTTTTGGAGTACTTAGAACGACCGTGTTTCGTCTTTGTTAGAAAATTGAACTATCCCCAAATGAAGTAATATCAGCTTTAACATTACGAAGAAAATCAGTGTTGGGCGCATAAATTAAAGATCTGTTAATGGAATATATTTTGAGGATGCAACATTATTGAGTAAATCCGAAACAGAAGTAGAATGTGATTTTTTTCATGAATCTTGATCCTCCATTCCTGATCATAGCAGTCTGGTCCTTGTAACTATATCCTACAAAAAACCCTATACCAGTAAAGGTAAAGTGATCCCACTACAGGCCTCAGGAGGCCTTTGGGGCAGTAGGAGGTTAAGGCTCCCACTTTTTCTTGACAATTGGCACTTGATGTCAGCCGGGTTGTCAGCCCTGCGTGACGGCCGCCTTTACCCCAGAACAAGCGTCTGGTACTCATTTCAGTTAGAGGCTGAGTCGACCCCAGGGCCATAGTGCCGCCAGAAGGTTTGGGTCAGTTTAAAAATCCTGACCCCACCGGGACTCGAACCCTCGACATTCCGGCTTGTAGCGCAGTGCCTTAACCACTACGCTACGGCGTGCCCCCTTCAGTGTTGGGCGCATAAATTAAAGATCTGTTAATGGAATATATTTTGAGGATGCAACATTATTGAGTAAATCCGAAACAGAAGTAGAATGTGATTTTTTTCATGAATCTTGATCCTCCATTCCTGATCATAGCAGTCTGGTCCTTGTAACTATATCCTACAAAAAACCCTATACCAGTAAAGGTAAAGTGATCCCACTACAGGCCTCAGGAGGCCTTTGGGGCAGTAGGAACATGATGTATTTCTCATTAATAAAATGGTAATAATATAGTCGTCGTATGCTTAAGTAACTGTATGCATGGATCTTGTTATATTATTACCACATCTTACTGTTTATGTTTTGTTTTTTGTAAACAATAACAACAAGATTTTTGAGTTGTGAAATTCTAAATATAGACCGTCAATAGGGGTCTAATTATGGAATATTCGATATTTGGATCCCAGTATAAGGTTGGTGGATACCTGTTTCTTTAATGTATTAATATTTATTTTTTTCAAAATGTCTTCGTCGGCCTCAATAATTAAACGAAAAGACTGGGATAAAAACATCTGAAGCCTATAAATAGTTTGAGAAAAGAAAATGTGTTATATAAAATCATCGAATCTTTTGGAGTACTTAGAACGACCGTGTTTCGTCTTTGTTAGAAAATTGAACTATCCCCAAATGAAGTAATATCAGCTTTAACATTACGAAGAAAATCAGTGTTGGGCGCATAAATTAAAGATCTGTTAATGGAATATATTTTGAGGATGCAACATTATTGAGTAAATCCGAAACAGAAGTAGAATGTGATTTTTTTCATGAATCTTGATCCTCCATTCCTGATCATAGCAGTCTGGTCCTTGTAACTATATCCTACAAAAAACCCTATACCAGTAAAGGTAAAGTGATCCCACTACAGGCCTCAGGAGGCCTTTGGGGCAGTAGGAGGTTAAGGCTCCCACTTTTTCTTGACAATTGGCACTTGATGTCAGCCGGGTTGTCAGCCCTGCGTGACGGCCGCCTTTACCCCAGAACAAGCGTCTGGTACTCATTTCAGTTAGAGGCTGAGTCGACCCCAGGGCCATAGTGCCGCCAGAAGGTAAAAAACCCTATACCAGTAAAAGGGTTAAAACATGTAACAGGGGGAAGATACTGTGCCGGTAATGATAACTTCTTCGCCATATCAAATGAATATCATCACAAAATACTAAAATAACGGAAATGGAAAGTACTTACAAAGCAGAGTAAAACTGAAAGAAAGGAAAGGAAACATACAAAAGAAGAAGAACAAGGAAACGACTGATAATGGCAAAGTTAAGCATGATTCAGAGAGTGAGCCTGATGTCACAATAATTCAACAATCTCCTGATTTAGCAGACGCAGAACTTTAAAACGTATCCCTAAAGCTCTGATCAAATTTTCTACCGTGGAAAAATGCGAAATAGAGTTTTAAGATCGTCAAGTAGTGTTTGGATATTAGTAGTATATGAGTCCAGATTCAGTACCAAAACTATTACAACCCTTAAGGACAAAGGTCATAGGTAGCGAGGTCGGCTCAAAAGGGCAAAGTTTTTTGTATCAATATGTATTTCATGCTGTTAAGGTATTAGAGCAATGATGTTGGAGTAACGGTGTCCAGCTGTCCCCAGTCTGCCTGTTGAACACGTCAGCTGCTATCAGAACTAAAGATCTTTCAAGGTTAGCGAAGGAATGTTAGGACCGTTATGAACTCCTCACAATAAACCAACAATAACAACTTTTATTTACAATGCGTTATAAATATGAACACTTACATAAATTACTCGAAATTATAAACTTTTTATACCACGAAACACGAATGTTTCATGACGCGAATTTACATAAAGAACTACGTTAAACCCTGAGATAAGTCATAAATGAGAGTTGAATTTCGTTTTTAAAGCTGGAGTCTTTCCTTCGACTCCTGATTATAAATTATCCTAAGCTATTTCAAGCTAAAGTTAGATCAGATTGATTTATTTAAAGTTAAATGTAAAATATTTCCATATATTTTCAAAAGTTAATTCTAATATTTCTACTTGATTTTATTTAGAGTTAAGTTTAATGTCAAGTATTTTAAAACAAATTACAAGTTATTTAAAATCTTCACCTGGAACTATTAATAATTACAAAATATACTCACACCCGAGTTGTCGATTCATGTCCTCTCTGAGCGTTTCCCAAAATCTATCTTTGATCTGACTTTTTGACTCAAAATCGTGGGTATTTATTTGATATTTTTTTCCCTTCCAGCGTGAGCCTGTGCCGGTCATAGCAATTATTTCTTAATATGGGGAAATAATTTGGTTTTGTCAGGGCCAGATTGTATAAGTTGTTTGTCTCCTTATATAATGTGTTATTCAAATGGTGCTATTTTCGTAATTCTGTCCTAAAGTTTGAAAAATATGTTTTTCCCAAGACCTAAGCTGTTCCTGCAACTCCCCGATCTTTTCATATTTCCTTAATTTTTTCCCTGTTTTTTATCTCTTAAACTTGTCCCTAAATTCGGTTATGGCTTTTATTAGAGTTTCCAACGTTGATTATTTTTCCTCTACCTTTTGATATAAAACAGCAGTTTATCTCGCCTCGGTCTCTGTCTTTTTAGCGTTATTTTTACGGAACCTGCACTTAGGACCTATTGTATTTGCAACAACTCCTCCCCCCCCCAGATATAACCATAGGTTTGCAAAACCGTCGGTTATTCGAGGACGAATTTCCAAAATTTTGGAATTCGTATGTCTACCCATAAAATTAGTCATCTGTGTTTAACGGGATATTCCTAACGGCGGGCCTCACAATTCCTAGAGAAGGGCTCGTCACCTTCTGGAATTAATTATTACGCTTGCCTATGTCCCGTGATTTCATCTCTGTATCGTCTTACGTTACTATCAGTCAAAAAAAAACAATAAATTCCTTAATTCCGATGCTTACGTCGATTGCCGCGTGATGGTTTTATACGAGATAGCTCCTGGTAATTTTTAAGCCCTGTCCGGGATATATATATTTTTTTTTTTTTTTTTTTTTGTTATATTGCCTAAACCCCTTCCCTCGTGTCTCTTCCTGTTACCACGTATGACTGTTAGTTTTCGATGATGCGTCCTGCCGAGTGGGACCACGTGTTCTTTCTACATAAGTTCCAGGTGAGTTACATTTATTTTATGTTAAACTTAAACAACTTTGAGGAAACTTATTCGATGTTCCCTATGCCGCTTATGTTTTTTATTCGATTCATGTAATCGAAATGTCTTGCCTCATCGCGATTAAACATCACCTTAATGGGTGAAAAGTTGCGAGATTTATCGAGAATAAATTTCCTCTCAGTTCTTACACCTAGTCCTACGCCGTTTACATTAGCTATTTAGACATTTTTAAGGCACTGTATTTAAATAATTATGTCTTAACCGAACCTAAATGTTTATAATATAGTTGACCTAATTCTAAAGTACCATATATTTTCCTTTCTTCAATCTTCGTGTGTTTTCGTGTGATTATAATATAGCCCGTTATTCACTGATCAGCCTGTAATTTTTAATGGCCGTACACTCGTTTATCCAAAAAGTTAAATGTATTGACTTTTTATTTGAAGCTGTTCACTGGTAGACCTGTAATATTTGTCTTTTTATGTCCCAAGCACTTGGTTTGGTCCGCGCTGGACCTAGGTTTATTGTCGTGGGCCAGGGTTCGAGTCCATCACCGTCCACGTGTTGATGAGGTACCGAGCAGTGCCACATGTGCCGGCTCTTAATTCAAGGTAGCTTTACCATGTTATTTGATTATGAGGGTCCACGTTCCATACCCAGATAGGTCCATAGGACAATTTCAGGATGGGTTGGATGGATTTTCTTTCATAAAGCGTTGTGTTGCTAGGATGCTCAGCCGTTAGGGTAAATCATTGGATAGCTTGGATTAGAAGTTTAGGGTTGACTGTGGAGTTAGTGATTTTTTGTTGCTGGGTTGGTAATGTTGTTGATCAGCTGGACCCTTATCCTGGTAATGCCTTTATTGTGGTGATGTGTGTAGTGGAACAAGTGGACCTGGCAGTCTCCCTGTTGATGGTTAGACATGTGCAGTCCCTGGAACGCCTGGTATTGACTCCATTCTGGTCCAGCCGTGATGAACCGCTGTCCAAGGGAGATGCTGGTTGTGGTGCTGAAACTCTCATGTACGTTTTAGAGATTTGGTAGACAGTTAACTTATGGGTGGAAGTCAGTTAAAACTTATGGGAATTATTGACACCCATTCACTACCCTTGGTATATTTTGCAATATTTAGTTTCAGGTGAGTATATAGCAAGCAGTATTTGGACATGATATTCAACTCGGGTGTGATTTCCTTTGGGTTTTATTTTACTGGTTGTTGTTGCCTCCAGTTCGTAATTAGTAGCTTGTGATAGTAGATTAAACCTAGGTTTATTTACATTTTTAGTTATGCTACTCCTCGGTTAGCATGGGACATAATTGTCTTATCACCTAAATTCCAGAAGTGATCGCCCGTCAGGTTGTTTATTTCTGGGATGTTTTCCTAATCCCTGATTAGTTTTATGATTTAACTCTTTTATTAACAATAGAAAAAGGGAACACGTCTCAGATTAGAACAGAGTCATACTAAAATACGCTTGCTAGTATTAAATCGCAAACTCCATATCCCATGGGGTGTTAACTAAATTATGTGAATCAAAGAAAAATTCTATCTAAGTTATCCTCAACCTGACGTTCGGTCGCCTTCCTTCCAGGGGACCTGAGTTTAATACTCCTTTTCAAGTCCCTTTTATTTTGACATGTGTGTGGTCTTATGATTTTATTTACCTTTTGTTTCCCTTTATGTTGTGTTCACCTTATTTCTCCCTGTTTAGACATATACCTGCCATAGCATTGGGTTCACCTCTAACCCCCTAACCATATTTCCATAAATTCTATCTCTCTTTATATAATTGTCCCTCTGTTTACCTAATCATATTATCCTAAATTCATCTCTATTCTTTTAGTGTTTCCTCTGCTTACCTATCCATATTAACCTAAATTCCTCTCTAATCGTATAATGTTTCAACCATATTATCCTAAATTCATCGCTAGTACTTAGTTTCTTTTGAGCTAATTTATGGGGGCCGGAAATTCCATGAGCATGATAGTTCTTATTAAAAATTGTAAATTTTATTCGTCTGTTCATATCGATAGGTTCCATTATTTTTAAGATACCACAGGTTCGTTCTAACATTATTTTCTATGTTCCTTACTTCATTTATTTACTTATTCATGTCTTTATTTAATTACGTATTTTAGGTACTTGTTTATTTATTCACTTTTAGACTGCTTATTGGTGCTTTCTTACCCATACTACCTTATTGGTTTAACCTCTCCTTTTCATGCACCTTATGTGTTTAACCTCTAATTTTCATGCAGTTCCCTAAGTGTTTAGTTTTTTTTTGTATTACCCTATGTGTTTAACCTCTAATTTCTTGTACTATCCTTATGCGTTTAACTTCAAATTTCCTGTACTCCTTATGAGTTTAACCTCTAATTTCTTGTACTATCCTTATGCGTTTAACTTCAAATTTCCTGTACTCCTTATGAGTTTAACCTCTAATTTCTTGTACTATCCTTATGCGTTTAACTTCAAATTTCCTGTACTCCTTATGAGTTTAACCTCTAATTTCCTGTAGTACCTTATGTGTTTAACCTCTCTTTTCGTCTGCTCCTTATGAATTTAACCTCTATTTCCCGAGATCTCCTTTTATGTATTATCGTACGTGTTTAACTTCTATGTATGTAATACCCCTACTTAGGTCAATCTGTCTCTCTTGGCTCTACCCATCGATCGCACAATCGTAATGTATATGTTTCCCTTAGTATTCTCATCTAGCGTCTCACGTTTCTGGCGTCCCTGACTATTATTCGTTATCCCTTCGTTATGACCATATCCCTGTGTGCGTACGTCTTTTCCTCCGCGGTTTCCCTGGCATCATTTTCGACTCTGGATAGACCCCTGCTATCTCTTTTCTTTTGTTTCTCCTTAGTCAGCCTGTTGGTGCCTCAACGTCCGCTACTGCGTCCAGAAGGGAATTAAATCCTATCCTCCCAGACGGGGTCCGTCTCTTGCTCACCTCACTTCCTAACTTCGGGTTATTAGAAACTCTGTTGGTTCCTCAACGTCCGCTACTGCGTCCAGAAGAGAATTAAATCCTATCCTCCCAGACGGGGTCCGTCTCTTGCTAACCTCAGTCCCTAATCCCGGCTATGTATCCTTGGGGTGGGGTAGCCAATTCCCCTTGCACGACCATGAAGACCAAGAATGGGCTCGACCTCCGACAACGGTGACTCGGTTATCCTTGCACGACCACGAAGTGGAGGCCGGGATACTCCCATCTTGTCGACAGTGACTCGGTTCCTTCCTGACCCCACCCCTCTCATCTTCGCGATTCCTGTCTCGCTATTTATCCTGTCGGGTGAGCCAGCGAATTCACCTTGCACGACCATGAAGACCAGGAATGGGCTCGACCTCCAACAACGGTGACTCGGTTATCCCTTGCACGACCACGAAGTGGAGGCCGGGATGCTCCCATCCTCATCAACAGTGACTCGGTTCCTTCCTGACCCCACCCTTCTCATCCTGCTGCCTCAGGAGTTTATTACCTTAGGGAGAGCCTTCTTGAACTCATGGACGCCGCCTCATCGGAAAAGTGGATTTTATCCTATTCTTTTTGATGGGGTTCCCCTATCGCCCTCATCTCTCCCTAAACCCGGGTACCATGACAGTTTTCCGTGGGTCTCCTTGCCCGTAATTGTATTGTGCTTTCATTTGTTCCTATGTTTCCTTGTTTCTCTTATTGTTAATTCCCCGATGCCTATCACTCCCTAAACAACGATGTTCCATATGGTCCCTAACGTCAGTGCCAAGCCGGCAAGGTTTTATGGCCAGTGCCCCAAGATCATCGTGGAGTTCTCAGTCTCTAGATCATGTCATAACGGGGGTGCCCCACCTTCCGACTTGCACCTGCCTAGCTTGTTGGCGAAGTGTTCAGGCAACTCGCCAAATTTTCGAGGTCCAAACCTCTCCAAAAGGGTCCTTAGTCCTTCCCAACTTGTGTCCCCGTGTGCGACTATGTATAAGTTTCATCTCTGTGTGTATATTTCTCATGTTACCTAGCCTAGATTGACCTAAGTTGTAGCCTATCCTCTTATTGTCCCTCGTAGGCCTAAATATGAAGAGTCTTAAGCGATCTAGTTTTATCTATTATCGTAATATGTCATATCCCATATGTGTGTGTGTGTCTACTGCTCGACCGGTCACTAGTCCTAACTGACATGGAACAAGGCTCGCAGTACAGGAGAGTCTAGGGCCCTTAGGTCCTCCAAACTTTACGAAGCCAGTCCATCTCAGCAGGAACCATTGCCTGCAGAGTGTATTATTTGTTGTGTCATACTCAGTACTAGTATTTTGTGTAACCCCTGGGTTCCCATTTTGAAATTCCACTTCTACTAGATCGATTAAGACACCCAACTTTCGGTGAAGTATCCTAACCTCCACCTTCCAAATTGCTATGGGAATAAATTAATTTAGTTTTCGATCATTCCTGCATTTCCAAAAGTTTATAAATTTTCCTAAGTTCCCATGTCCCCCTTCCGTTCTCTTGTAATACGTATATTCTTTTCCCCAAACCAAGCTGGATAATGCACATCCTCCCTTCTTAATCTGAACTGTTGGTACTACTGATTTCTTGCGATGTTAAAATAATTTCTACCCTTCGTGTTGGCATAACTCCTGGTTAATTGACCCTATTTTTTTGTCTTCCGCTATAGGCTTACATACTACGTGCCTTTATCTGGACTGCTTTCACGTTATCTTCTCGCGAACTAGCCTACTACTTATCCCGGAACCCATTCATACTTAAATGAGTCCTAATTGCTGAAAATGAGATTATGGTCTTCCTTTATCTTTCCTTTTATTCATAACCATAAGTCTTATTTCTGGTAGTTCGCTCTTATTTCGTTATTTATTATTATTATTATTATTATTTATACTTTTCTGTGAATTATTATTAGTACTATTATTATTATTGTTAGTATTATTATTATTATTATTACTATTATTATTATTATTATTATTGTTAGTATTATTATTATTGCTATTATTATTATTATTATTTAAATACGATATAAGGATTACTGCTAGTCCTATCTGGTATCTCAGTATTACGATCATTTAGGCCTCCTTCCTTTTTATTAGTATCCGCCATCCTTTAATCTAATGATTTCTCCTATTATTAATTATTATTTCAATATAACGTTTGGTGCTCATCATTATGTTATTGCAATTAGTTTTTTTTTTTTTCCTTACTAGTATTATTATTATTGTTTATTAATTTTACTGTGAATTATTATATTATTTTTATTATTAATTATTGTTTATTAATTTTCCTGTGAATTATTATTAGTATTATTATTATTCTTATTATTATGTATTATTATGGTTTATTAATTTATCGTGAATTTTATTGTTATTATCGTTCTTATTTTTATTATTATGATTATTATGATTATTATTATTATCATCATTGTTAGTTATAGATTTACTGAGTTTTATTATTATCATTTTCTTTATTATTATTATTTTCATTATTTACTTTCCTGGTGGTTTATTTTTATTATGCTTTTTACTAAGTTTCAGGATCTTCATTAATCTTAACAGTTTATCTCAGGGTAACCCTATTAATCACACGAGGATATCATAACCTATCTCTAGCATCCTTCCGTACTCATCGTGAGGGTTATTCGTCGATGTTTGTTTGTCTAGTACCCTAATTTTCCCCAAAAAAAAACATGATACAGCCGAAAAGAAAATATTTCTAGGAATAAGTCTACACTTCCTTTACCACTTTGTAAGCATCAGTCTATCCTTATTTTAACACTTATGTAAGCATCAGTCTATCCTTCTGTTATCATTTCTGTAAGCATCTGGTTCTACTTCCCCTCCTTAGCTTCACTAGCGGAGCTCTATGATTTAGCTAAATCTCCATTCCCCTCTTCCATTCGAGCTCTCTCTTATTTATACAGAATTTCCATTCTTCTGCTTCCGAAACCTAAATCTGAATTACGGACCAGGCGAGTCCTCCCTTGACATTACTTTTGATATATTTGACTTATGATTTAGAACCGTCTCACATTGTAGTCGAAATTTCCACAGAATGCGCTCGCCAGCATTGTTGTAAATCTCTCAACACCGCGTGAGGTTAATAAAAAAAATATTTTAAGTTATTATTTAACCTGAAGTTCGGTCGTCTTCTTTTCCATGAGTCTTGAATTGGAAATCCCTCAGTAATGTTATTTCCCTTAGGGAGGTGTGTGGGGTCAGCTTTTTTTATTAATCTCCATTCCCGCTTTTGATCGAGTTCTCTCTAATTTATCCGAAGTTTCCATGCCCCTTTTTCATACTCTCGGTTTCGAATCTAGAATTTACATCCCTAATTAGGTGCGTTCTCATTTTCTCTAATTGTGTTAATTCTCCGTTCCCCTCTTTGTTCGATGTTTCTCTAAGTTTTAAATTTCCAGGCCCCTTTTCCATTCTGTATTTTACTAAAACGCCACTTTTCCTTAACTGCTAATATATGCCACTTTATTTTCCTGTTACTGTCATGGGTTTTTTTTTTTACGCAGTTATTTATTTAAGGTACGCTTTCTGATGTTAAGACAAAAATAATATTTAATTCCTTGTAACTGCACCTCGTATAAATAGTTCATAGTCTAAATGTAGTCGGTTTTGAAGTCCCTATCTATGTGGTTAATCTAAACTTTCACCCAAAATAAACACATTCCAGTATCCGCTGAAATCTTTACAGCTATTTGACCTTCTAAGACACCCAGTCTTCATGCGTATCAAAATAAGTTTTAGTTCTCAAGATGGCGTTTATTTTCCTTTTCCACGCTGGTGAGTTCATATTTAGTATCCAGAAAATTTTTATTTCCTTGAAAAGTACCCTAGTATTATTATTATTTTATTGGTCATCCAGTCTCTTCCATTATCTCGCATTATGAATGTTTGATTTGTACCCGACTTCGTGTGTTGTTTATTATTTTAGGGTGTGTTCTATTATTATTAATTTTAAGTTATATCTACCTTCGATTTTTAACCGAAAAACGTTCCTAAATATAATACGGTGCTCGCCAACCCATCATATCCTAGAAAACCTTTCCAGCGGCAAATCGGTATTAAAAAAAAATTCTTTGATATTTTTAGTATTAAATATCCATTTCTACTAACTTGGGGGGGTAAAGTACTGCGCTACAAGCCGAAACGTCGGGGGTTCAAGTCCCGGTGTGTTTAAGGTTTGTTAACCTGATCTAGTCCTTCTGGCGGCACTATGCCCTGGGGTCGATTCAGCCTCTAACTGAAATGAGTACCAGACTCTTGTTCTGGGGGGAGGGCGGCCGTCACGCAGGGCTGATAACCCGGCTGACATTACGTGCTGATTGCCTGAAATTTTTGGGGGACCTAACATTTTCGTTACCTCTATCCGTTTCCCAGACATATCCTAAACGTTTTCTAATGTTGTTGATTATGGAGGCACCTGCTCCAGAATCTAGGAGAAAGGTTCTATCCTTCCCTTCGTTTCTGATGGTGACTAGTAACTCCCTAGTGCCAGTGCAGGCCCTGAATATCCCTAGTTTCTCTGGGGTGCCGGGTTCGATGATTGGGTCTGTGTCACCGAACGATTCGTATTTGGGGTCTCCCTCTTCTAATTTTCTGGCGCATCTCTCGGGGTCGCTGGTGGAGAACCGTTCTTTGAGTCGTCTAGTGTCGTAATCCGAGCGTATTAATCTGGTATCGGCTTCAAAAAAAGGCCCTAGCATCCTTGTTAATTTGTTTTCAAAATCATAACTTTATTCATGTGTCCATCGATTAATAGTGCTTAATGTATGTATCATATCTAGAAATGCTTCTATCGACATGCTCGGGAGGAATTCCGTCCCATGGGGGGATTTGGTCTATTAGAGCCGCTCCATTAACGGAGTCTATGCTTGGAGGTGGGCGTCGCGGAACTGCTGCGACTGATACAATCTGTTCTCTAAATTGGGCCAAGATGGCCTCTTGCGCTACCATCCTAGAAGATAATTCTCCTATCGTCTGGGTCACCTCTTCGGGAATTTGTGGATTCATCTTGGGAGGCATTCTCTATTATTTTCCTAACACAACAATGTACCTAACGTACCTAACCTTACTGCAAGCGTCAGAGTAGTTCTACCTATTCACACAACACCTAAGTTTCAAATTCCCACAATGTAATAATACCTAACTATCTGAACACCACACACAATGTCTCTTAACACAATAATTAACTTATTCTAAACAAAATAAAACACTTCCTGTAAAAGTCACAACTTAAATTCCACAACCCTTTTATAAATACTAAATGAAAACTATTAGACACGTCAACATAAATTAACTTTACCACTATTAAAGAAAATAATTAAACCAATACACCAAATAATATCAAAAAAATCTGTTCTGTAAAAGACACACAAGTTACCAAGTTAATTTATGCTGAAATGGAACACTCTTAAAATACTATTTATTTAAAAGCTTATCTACTAAAATTAAATTTTTGACTACTCTCATGGGATATTAGGCAAAATCTTCTGCAAAAAAAAACATATATATATATATATATATATATATATATATATATAGATAAAAGTTGCGATTGCTGTTCTGTGTGGATTGAAATTTTAGGGTTCGTTTCCTATTCGTGAGAATAATAGAAGATTATGCTCACGAGTATATCACACCGCGGGGCCACCACTTTTATTACAACCCTTAAGGACAAAGGTCATAGGTAGCGAGGTCGGCTCAAAAGGGCAAAGTTTTTTGTATCAATATGTATTTCATGCTGTTAAGGTATTAGAGCAATGATGTTGGAGTAACGGTGTCCAGCTGTCCCCAGTCTGCCTGTTGAACACGTCAGCTGCTATCAGAACTAAAGATCTTTCAAGGTTAGCGAAGGAATGTTAGGACCGTTATGAACTCCTCACAATAAACCAACAATAACAATTTTATTTACAATGCGTTATAAATATGAACACTTACATAAATTACTCGAAATTATAAACTTTTTATACCACGAAACACGAATGTTTCATGACGCGAATTTACATAAAGAACTACGTTAAACCCTGAGATAAGTCATAAATGAGAGTTGAATTTCGTTTTAAAGCTGGAGTCTTTCCTTCGACTCCTGATTATAAATTATCCTAAGCTATTTCAAGCTAAAGTTAGATCAGATTGATTTATTTAAGTTAAATGTAAAATATTTCCATATATTTTCAAAAGTTAATTCTAATATTTCTACTTGATTTTATTTAGAGTTAAGTTTAATGTCAAGTATTTTAAAACAAATTACAAGTTATTTAAAATCTTCACCTGGAACTATTAATAATTACAAAATATACTCACACCCGAGTTGTCGATTCATGTCCTCTCTGAGCGTTTCCCAAAATCTATCTTTGATCTGACTTTTTGACTCAAAATCGTGGGTATTTATTTGATATTTTTTTCCCTTCCAGCGTGAGCCTGTGCCGGTCATAGCAATTATTTCTTAATATGGGGAAATAATTTGGTTTTGTCAGGGCCAGATTGTATAAGTTGTTTGTCTCCTTATATAATGTGTTATTCAAATGGTGCTATTTTCGTAATTCTGTCCTAAAGTTTGAAAAATATGTTTTTCCCAAGACCTAAGCTGTTCCTGCAACTCCCCGATCTTTTCATATTTCCTTAATTTTTTCCCTGTTTTTTATCTCTTAAACTTGTCCCTAAATTCGGTTATGGCTTTTATTAGAGTTTCCAACGTTGATTATTTTTCCTCTACCTTTTGATATAAAACAGCAGTTTATCTCGCCTCGGTCTCTGTCTTTTTAGCGTTATTTTTACGGAACCTGCACTTAGGACCTATTGTATTTGCAACAAAAACACAGGGATAAAGTTGTTAATATCCGTATATAGATTGCCTTTGCCGCATACCACCCTCTCCTCTGGTTAAACATAACATTTATACAATTATTAATTTTATAATTTTTCAAATAACCTGTCAGTAATTTTTTACGATTCTTTTACCTGACATATTATATACAATTTACATTTTATTGTAAAAATTGAGGATCCTAATATAACTTTTAAATAACACCGCTGTGGTCTCGAGGTAGCGCGCTGCCTTGTCACGCAGCGGACCCGGGTTCGATTGCGACAAGTTTCCTGGGTGAGGTTTTTTTCGGGTTTTTTACTCACCTGTAAGATAAATGTCAGGAAACTTTAAGACCCAAAAGGTCCCCGAATACCATCAGGCCATCATTATCATCATCAATATAATATTCGCCTAATTAGCTTAAGTTTAGGATTAAGGCCTCTCCTGGCGCATCATCATAAACTATCATATCATCGGGGCAGCGTAACTCCGCCTTCCAGGCGCCTCAACCTCAGAAGTTGGTTACAAGTACGTCATGCCAGGAGATAACATCAGAAATGTCGAAATGACGACCTGGGACATTTGAAAAAAATTCAATTATTGTTCAGCAGGTTTTTATATAAGCTATTAGTAGTTCTCATATTGTCATTACGAAGTTACGTAAGAAATAATCTAATAGATAATTTATCACAAGTGTTGATTTTTTCAAACCAATAGCATATATAACTCAGGCAATGCAAAACAATTCTTCACACAACAATTAGTAATTTTGAAGGTAAGTTTTTCAGCAATAAGTAACTGAAATATTTGCTTGATTTTACTTTTTATAACTTACAATAGGCTTGTTAGCTTACCACCATTAATATAATGTATATTTTAAATTAGTTAAAAACCTTCAATATTTCTGAAAGTGCATTTTTATGTTTTACAAACAAGAAATACCTGAACATCAACGCGTAAAAACTGTGCTAAGGAAACATTAATAGTCGTAGGGGATACAAAATGAAAGTGAAATTATATAAAAAAATAAATTTTTATTCTATAGGAAGTTCAACAATTAAATAAATTGAAGAATGCAATACTAATATTTTAGAAAGAGAAAAATGCGGCATCACAGCGGTCAAGTTTAGGAAATATCCCTTTTTTTATACATTCATGAAATGTAAACAAACATCCCAAGTATAATATTTAATTTTAGGAAGTTATATTTTGAGGTTATTTTAATTCTATTATTTTTAGTCAGAACATCCCTCAATATTAATGTTGATTTTTTTTCTTGAACATGTTTCAAAACAATTCTGTTTTATCGTCAGCTTTTCCAGACTGGCATTATTTATGTTTCATTATGTTTCACAACCTGGATGTCGATGTCAGCTTCATCCTGTGGTTGGCCAAAGAACCTCCAAACAAGGTCACGCTCCATCGGTGTATCAAAATTCATAACTCTGTTTTTGTTCTTCTGAATATAATTTTTTTCCCAAATAGTCAGCTCTTATGTATTTTCTAACTGTTTTAATAATTTAGTGTCTGAATTTATATTATGTTTTTCAGACCAAACATGAGCAGTAACTGCAGATTTTTCTATTTCCTCATTTTTAATATTTCTTATGTGAAATATTTCTTATGAGAAATATTAAAAATGGGGAAATAGAAAAATCTGCAGTTGCTGCTCATGTTTGGTCTGAAAAAACATAATATAAATTCAGACACTAGATTATTAAAACAGAAAATACAAAAGAGCTGACTATTTGGGAAAAAATTTATATTCAGAAGAACAAAAACAGAGTTATGAATTTTGATATACCGATGGAGCGTGGCCTTGTTTGGAGGTTCTTTGGCCAACCACAGGTTGGAGCTGACATCGACATCCAGGTTGTGCAACATAATGCAACATAAATAATACCAGTCTGGAAAAGCTGACGATAAAACAGAATTGTTTTGAAACATGTTCAAGAACAAATCAACATTAATATTGAGGTAAGATGTTCAGACTTAAAATAATATAATCCCAAGTATAAATTTCTGACTTTTGATTCATGACTCAAATATTCCAAGAACGTATATTTTGGCATTGATACACGATATTTTATAATACCTTAGAAAGAGAAGACCAATTATTAGAAATAATTTTTATTCTTCATACCATATTCAGCATTTTCTACATACCACCTATAAAATATTATCTAGAAAGCTTTAATTACTTTATTTTATTTATAGTTCATGTTTCGTTAATGTTAACTAATATTAGACTACATCCGCATTGTACTTCGTTTAGTCTATATTTTAATCCATCCATCCATCCATAGTAATTCTGCCCGAGAGCAGGTCTTTCACTGCAATCATAGCATTTTCATGCTATGCTCTGCAGTTTTACTAGGGAATTATATGTGCGGTAGCTTCCCGTTGCTTTCCACACCGGTGAAGGATGATAATGATAAGGATGATGATGATGATGGCTGGATGATTTTCGGGGACCGTTGGGCCCTAAGCTTCCTGAAATTTGTTTTACAGGTGAGGAAAAAGCGCGAAAAAACCCTCACCCAGGAGCCTGTCCCGACTGGGAATAGAACCCGGGCCCACTGTGTGACAAGGCAGCACGCTACCTCGAGACCCAGCGGTGGACTATATTTTAATAACATTTTAAAATTGTAAAATTATTTAATTTTTGTGCAATTTTATTATTCGCTGGTTGAATGAAAGAGAAAGCCTTATGCCTTTAACTCTGCCAGCTTAAATAAATAAATAAATAAATAAATAAATAAATAAATAAATAAATAAATAAATAAATAAATAAATAAATAATAATAATAATACTAATACTACTACTACTACTACTAATAATAATAATAATAATAATAATAATAATAATAATAAAATAATAACAAAATAATAAAATAATAACAAAATAATAATAATAATAATAAAATAATAATAATAATAAAATAATAATAATAATAAAATAATAATTATAATAATAATTATAATAATAATAATAATTATAATAATAATAATAATAATAATAATTATTATTATTGTTATTATGAAGTCCATCGCTATTATCTCGGGGTAGCATTGCTGCCTCGTATGCAGCGGGTCCGGTTTCGATCCCGGTCGGGACAATTTTCCTGGGTGATGATTTTTCGGTTTTTTTCTTCACTGTAAGACAAATGCCAGGAAACTTTAAGGTCCATATGGTCCCCAATCATCATCTGGCCATCATTCGCCATGTTTAGTATGAATGTGTGTGTGTGAATGGTGTGTTTTGTCTTAATGTTGTTTGTCTCAGAGGAGCTGATCACTCATTCAGGGAGGACTCCATATTTTTGAGTGGGAGAAAAGTACGTGTATGATCCATAGTTTAAAATTCCTCTTACGATACAAAATGAGAAATTAAACTGAGTTAATGGAATGGTTTATTATCATATACAAGTAATATACTATCTCAAGTCATACTGGTATTATGGCATATAGGTCCTATTCAGATAAGTCAACGTTCAAACACACATTTTTGCCACCGAAACACTAAGTGAATATCCCAAATATAATGTTTTGTCGTTAAGTAACTAATACCCGGCGTGCGCTGCAACGTTTAAATAAACAAAATGTGTTTTTATGTTTAATTGCATATATAAATCGAAAAATAATTATAAATTTATATGGTAATTATTTTAGATACCCCCGTGTTGATTACCTGGCATTGCCCAGGAATCTACTTATCCCCATCTTCTTGACATCAACGAGCTGAAAGACAAAAAATGGTTATTGTGAGTTATCCGTAAAAGATAGACATATGTTGTCGCGGAAAGTTTTGTAGATTTTTTGAGATATTAAATTCCGTGTATATTAATTTAGTGCATTTGTTATGATTCATGCAGCGTAAGTAATTTAAGTGTCGAAAAGATCACTTTTTTATAAATAAAAATGTATAAATAAGTTCATCCCTATTTACATTAAACTCAGCAGATTTAATAGTGATTACATATTATACAGAGTCCACTGCTGTGGTCTCGAGGTAGCGAGCTGCCTTGTCACGCAGCGGGCCCGGGTTCGATCCCCGGTCAGGACAAGCTCCTGGATGAGGTTTTTTCGGGATTTTTCCTCACTCGTAAGACAAATGTCAGGAAGCTTTGAGGCCCAAAAGGTCCCCGAACATCATCTGGCCATCATCATCATTATCATCACCATCATCCCACGGTGTGGAAAGAAACGGGAAGCTACCACACCTATAATTCCCTAATAAAGCTGCAAAGCATAGCATGAAAATGCCAGAATAGAATATATAAAGATAATAAATTTGCTTTAGGTTATAAGGTGAGCACACACCGCCCTTCACTTTCGTTATAAGGCGAGATAAATAATAACAAAGTAGATATACAGGAAGGTGTACACCCTTAGACAAAGAAATGAGTCATCTCTTGAACGCATATTTCTTCTAAGTCCTACTCGACACAGCGCTCGGTTCACACTAGTAAACTAGCCATAATTGTGCAGGCCCTGAGCTATTGCGTTATGTGGCATGAACTGAGTGAAGATAATTCTACGTGTCCTGTTAGGTCAGCGGCAAAGCATGCAGTCACTGTTCTGTTTAATGAAGGTCGCAGGTTCGCGTCCTCAATCATGCCATTTTTTTCGTGATATTTGTATTAAAAATTGTTTCATGAATTAAATACATTTTATTTTGACAATTGAACTAAATCAATGTTAATGTCGTTATTGTAACAATTATTTTACCACATTCAGGGTTTATTCTAGGCGATGTCAATGTATTGATTTTAATAGACTGATGCGCACACGTTCTGCGCAAAAGCAACAGCCTCTAACAAGTTTGTTTATATGAACTCTAATTGTCCTGCAGATGCACGAAAGACGAAAGATGGCTTATGGGCACAAATTCAGGACGTCTGGGATGCTCTAGCCGAAAGTCCACGTGACTGTAGAAATGTGACTGTAGAAATTTGATTGCATCAATGCTCCGCAGATTGAGGGCGGTAATAGATGCTGAGGATTCTTACACCCGATATTAATTTTGTTAAAGTTTTCATTTTAGAAGATATTATTTTCTTTCTTCATTTAATTATTAAAAGGTTTTCATTTATGTGTTTTGTGTGTGCATTAAAGCCATAAAACTCAAATATAAAATTAAATATGAAATCACATTACAGGCGAAATGCTATCCTAACATTCAGTAAAAAAAAAAAAAAGTAGAACGGGAATCGAACCCGTGAGGTTATGAACGCAGATGTTGAGTGTTAAACCTCTCGACCATGGAAACATACAAAGGCAAGCTCTTTCTTTTATGTTACTTGAGTGTGCACTACGTTAACTAGCAAACACCACAGTACAATTACTGAAAACGTGTTAATGTGAATAAGGCTTCTGCGAGTGCTCACGAAGTTCCCCGATCGGTTGATAGAATCAAGAGATGACTTTTTTTTTTTTTTTTTTTTTTTTTGCGCCTAAGGGTGTACCTAGGCTAGACTGATTGAAGTCAATTCATAAATATTGTGCAGCGGTGCACTTTTTTTTTTAGCTACGTCCTTATAGTAAAAAGTAAAAGTAAAGTAATCCCACAACAGGCCTCGGGAGGCCCTTGGGGTAGTAGGAGGTTAAGGCACCTACTTTTTCTAGACAATCGGCACTTGAAGCCAGCCGGGTTGTCAGCCCTGCGTGACGGCCGCCTTTACCCCAGAACAAGCGTCAGGTACTCATTTCCATTAGAGGCTGAGTCGACCCCAGGGCCATAGTGCCGCCAGAAGGTTTTGGTCAGTTTAAAAATCCTGACCCCACCGGGACTTGAACCCTCGACCTTCCGACTTGTAGCGCAGTGCCTTAACCACTACGCTACGGCGTGCCCCACGTCCTTATAGTAAGTAAGGTAATATACAGGGTGTCCCATTCAAACCTCCCACATTTTAATTAGTCATAACTAAGAAAGTATGCGGAATTATGAAATGAGACCGGTATTAAACGAAACAGAAAGTCAAAGAATTTTCATTGCCACATTAAAACACACATACACACACACACAACACACACACACACACACACACACACACACACACACATATATATATACATACATAGGCCTATATATATATGTGTGTGCACCATTAATAGCACGAACAATATCAAGTCTGTATTCGATTTCGTGCCACGTTCTGTCCAGCATGTCCATTGGTACTGTTACAATTGTGTCAAGGATACGGGTTCATAAATCATGAAGATCTTGTACTGGAGTCTCAAACACAGGTCTTTTACATATCCCCACAGGAAGAAGTCCAGTGGAGTGATGTCTGGAGAACGTGGTTTTATGTCATTATTGTTCAACATGTGACAAATGAATGAACAGCAACATTGAAAACAAAAATTCTTTGAGTTTCTCTTTCTTTTAATACCAACCTCATTTCATAGTTCCGCATACTTTGAGAGTTATGATTAATTAAATATGGGAGTTTTGAATGGAACACGGTGTATTATATATGTTAATTGTCCCAGAAAAAATCTCCAAATGATGACGAAAACACCATCGAAATCGGTCAAATAGTTTTTGAGTCCATAAAGGACAGACAGACAGACAGACAGACAGACAGACAGACAGACAGACAGACAGACAGACAGACAGACAGACAGACAAACAAACAGACAGATTCTCACTCATTTTTATACTTAGAGATATATACGTTGAATTTGATAACATCAAGTCGACTTTCCAAGAAGAAATATGATATTCATTATCCAATATTTCAGGCACATTATTTTCTTAATAGAACATGCTAACTAACTCACTGGCATTGACGAACCCATAGATTCATGACCGCGTGGACATAAGCTCTCCACACATCCCTATCCCGAGCCAAAGTTTACCATCACCCCCTGCATAATCTATTTCCCTCAAATTGTGGTTAATGTTATTCTCTCACACTATTCTTGGTCTATTAACTGGGCGCTTCCCCTCTGGTGTCTTACATGAAGCTTCCCTGCCTTTCTTACATTCCCCATTCGTGCCATGTGTCCTGCCCATCTCAGTCTACGAGACTAACCGTTTATTACACTGGTTTCCTACAAAAATCATGTAGCTCACTCACTCTGTCTTCTCCATTCGCCTGTATGTTCATCTCTCTTTAGTCCAAAACGTTTCCTACTAAATTTATTCTCAAATATTCATCTTTTTCCCCTCTTAAAGCAAGAGTCCATGTTTCGCATCCATATAATATAACAGTTTTATAATTTTCAGTTTAAACGTTTTTTTATATATGTTTGGACAACAAAAGTCCCTGTAATGCATTAGTCTGCATTTTGAAAATTGAGCAATGTTTGGTTTATTTGTGCAACTCAATGGTATTAATAAGGTGTTAGTTTTGCTGATGATGTAGTATTACTGGCCGATAGCGAGGAGGTACTAAAGGCCAACACGCACACACTATTGAGCAACACTAAGAATTAGGACTGGAAGTAAATACCAATAAAACTAAATATATGGTCACACGTAGAAATGCATTATATAATGGAAATGGACAGCTAATGACAAATGAGGGAAATTTTGAGGAAGTGGCTGACTTCAAATACCTAGGAACAATAATCACAAATAGGAATGAGATGCACAAAGAAATTAAACATAGGCTCAATTCTGGAAATGCGTGCTATTATGCATTGCAGAGACTTTTGATGTCCCAACTCCTTTCAAAAAACGTTAAAATGAAAAAATTATAAAATTATTATTCTACCAGTTATATTATATGGGTGCGAAACATGGACTTTTACTTTAAGGGAGGAAAGGCGATTACGTGTTTTTGAGAATAAAGTTCTTAGGAAAATTTTTGGACCAAAGAGAGATGAACAGACAGGTGAATGGAGAAGACTGCATAACAATGAACTACATGGTCTTTATAGGAAGCCAGATATAATAAGAACAGTTAAGTGTCGTAGACTGCGATGGGCAGGACATGTTGCGCATATGGGGAATGAAAGACGTGCATGGAAGCTTCTTGTAGGAAAGCCGGAGGGAAAACGCCCGGTTCGTAGACCAAGAATGAGGTTTGGAGAACAGCATTAACTATGATTTGAGGGAAGTAGATTATACAGGGAATGATTGGAAAGCATTAGCTCAGGATAGGAATGTATGGAGAGCTTATGTCCTACGGGTTCGATAGTGCCAGTGAGTAAGTATCTCATATATATGTAGATACGCTTTTATTCTAGATTGTCACAATGCATCGTGGTCGACAATTAAGTACTTTGGCAGCTTTTGTTGTCATATCAGTGCTGAGACCTTCTGTTACTGAAGCTGGACTTCTGTATCCACGTGAATCGGAATCACGAAGTATTCAATCATTGGACGGAATATGGAATTTCAGAGTAGCCGATACTTCCGATTCTGAAATTGGGCAGAGAGAAAAATGGTACGAGAAAGAATTAAGGCTGGTTAGTAAAATTATGTACTAATTATATAGAATTAAGAAAACAGATAAAGACTCTATGGGGGAAGAAATTTTTACATGAAATTTCAACCAGTAAGAGAGCAGTGTCCAACCAGCATCCTGAGGAATTTGGCTAGCTATAATAAGTAGCGGTTCCAGGTTCAGAAAACCAGCTATAACGGCTTGGGGACTCAATATGCTGATCACACGTCACCCCTATTCCAGATAATGATCGTTCACCTATGTGATTAACACATGTGGATGTGAGGCCAGCAGTAGTAGGCCTGTCGCACCATGGAAATAAAATAATATCAATGAAAAGGTATGCATATGAGAACATAAGAGTAAAGAACAACTTGTAGATTAAAATAAATTATTATGAAATTAATTGGAATTCAGAAACAGCATTGTCAGAGGAAAATGTATTTTAACGAAACAATTATACAAATTGTGGGAAATAAACAATTATAATGGTTTGTACACGTGGCAGGATGAATGAAGATAGATTGTCAGTTAGGATTTTGGAGCGGATTCCAAATGGGAGGAAAAGAAGAGGGAGACTTAGAAGATATGGATAGAGGGAATTTGATGAAGGAGATTAAAAAAAAATAAAGGGAAAATTACTATTAACATTGTAGTATTCTATTTTTTTTTGATCCCACAACAGGCCTCAGGAGGCCCTTGGGGTAGTAGGAGGTTAAGGCTCCCACTTTTTCTAGACAGTCGGCACTTTATGTCAGCCGGGTTGTCAGCCGTGCGTGACGGCCGCCTTTACCCCAGAACAAGCGTCTGGTACTCATTTCAGTTAGAGGCTGAGTCGACCCCAGGGCCATAGTGCCGCCAGAGGGTTTGGGTCAGTTTAAAAATCCTGACCCCAATGGGACTTGAACCCTCGACCTTCCGGCTTGTAGCTCAGTGCCTTAACCACTACGCTACGGCATGCCCCTGTAGTATTCTATAAGAATTAAAAAAATCATTTCCGTATCTTCGAATTATAGACACTAAAATTGAAAGACACCCTCATTTATTTGTGTACCTTTATACTTAAAATTGTTAGTAATTTTTGTTAGAATCATCGGGGGTTGAATTTGGTTTGAGGTCTCTAAGTTAAGTGTTGGTAACAAGGTCAAGTCTTTATATTATAATAGTGTAACTAGTTTTTTAGGCTCTATATGAAATATACCTTATATCTCTACATTTGGTATTTCTTTTTTCCCTTTACAGGTGGGGTATAATTCATTAAAGTCTTTTGATGGGGGTTGAAATGAATATTTTGGAGGACAGGGACTCTATAATAGTTTAGTATTTTTAGGGAAAATAAATCAATGGTGACAATATAATAATTTAAAAACGTTTTTCTTATTTTTTGTTATATGATTTATTGTAATTGTAATTATATTATTGTATTAATTTAAGTAGCTTAAAAAGAGCTTAGTATTGAAGATACTAAAGTGATTATTAAATCCTTAAATAAATTTATAATTGAAATTCAATATTTTTACAATGAAAATGCAGGATGGTGACTGAAGGCTAGAGATGAATGGAGGGAGATAATAATAACTTAATATTAGGCACACGGAGCTTACTGATATATAACGCATTCATTTTTAGCCCCCTTATCTTTCAGTGATTTGTTGACATCAGATCGAAGGGGAGGAGTACCCATATAAAGTCAAAATGTTGTGCAGGTTTTCAGAAATTTATTATGTGAAATGTAATGAACATATAATATCGTGAGACATATTGTATGAAAGGTAAACTCTCAAAGTTTAGTTGTCCACTTCTAAAGTTCCGCGTTCACCCGCAAGATGTCAACAGCAGAGCAGTAAAGGAAAATGGCGTTGACTGGGGATCAGAAGTCTTTCTGTGTGCTTGATTACCATGTAAACAACTCTGTGACTAGTGTTCAACGACATTTCCGTACCAGATACGATAAAGACCCGCCGGATGGGAGATCCATTCGTAAGTGGTACACACAATTTAGGGATTCAGGCTGCATCTGTAAACGAAAATCGACTGGCCGTCCGTCGACGAGTGAAGAGACAGTCGAACGCGTTCGCACATGCTTCGTGCGGAGTCCACAGAAATCACCTACCGGGGAGCGACAGAACTTCAACTACCACAAAAACTGTATGGCGGATTCTCCGGAAACGTTTACAGATGAAACCCTACCACTTGCAACTGGTTCAAGCCTTAAAACCCGCCGATTATGCTTTGCGAGCGTCCTTCTGTGTTGATTTTCTCGCATTAATGGAAGAGAATGAGTTCCATGAGAGGGTAGTTTACAGTGATGAAGCGACTTTCCACCTTTCAGGAAAAGTGAATAGACACAATGTAAGGATTTGGGGAACTGGTAACCCCCATGCAACTCTGGAACATCAACGCGATTCTCCGAAAGTGAATGTCTTTTGTGCCATTTCCCATGCAAAGGTTTATGGGCCCTTTTTCTTTCATGAACGTACTGTGAACGGACATGTTTTCCTTGATATGCTACAACAATGGCTCCTTCCGCAGCTTGAAGCGGATAGTCCAGATTTCATTCTGCAGTTGGATGGTGCCCCTCCACATTACCATGGCAGTGTTCGAGACCATTTGAATACGGCTTTACCACACGCTGGATAGGCCGTGCATCTCAGGGTGATCAACAACTCATTCATTGGCCACCTCGTTCACCCGATCTAACCCCGTGTGATTTCTTCATGTGGGGTCTTGTAAAGGATCATGTTTACGTACCACCAGTTCCAACAACACTGCATGAACTGCGTGCCCGCATCACAGCAGCCATTGCTGATATCGACCGCGGACTGCTACAGAAAGTTTGGCAGGAGATTGAATATCGGCTTGACATCTGTCGTGTAACAAAGGCGCTCACATAGAACATCTGTGAATATTTAAAAAAAACTTTGAGAGTTTACCTTTCATACAATATGTCTCACAATATTATATGTTCATTACATTTACATAATAAATTTCTGAAAACCTGCACAACATTTTGACTTGCCCTGTACTTGCCTTACTATAAGAGTAAGTTATAATACTGCTGTTATTCATTATTGAGCGAAACAAATTAACTTCAACTGTTGCAATTTATTACTAAATGAATGCGTGAAATATCGAAATTAAAGCTTCTCCTGCGATCGCTCAACAGTTTATTTTTGTGATAGGTAAGTATAGGAGGAGTTAGACAAGGTTGTCCACTATCAACCACTCTTTTTAACGTTATTTTGACGACATGATAAGATAATGGAAGCAAATGACGACTGGGGGAATTAACTTAGGAAATATAGTAATAAAAAACAGTAGCCTTTGCAGATGACCAGATTTTAATAGCAAAAACAGAGGACGAACTACAAAGAATGCTATATAAACTAAATTAAATATAAAAAAAATATGGAAATATCCTCACAAAAATAAAAAAAAACAATGGCCTTCAAGGGCGCTCATCCAGTTCGGACATAGATAATATTAGAAAATAAACCAATAGAACAAATGGTAAAATATAACTTCATAGGTTGTGAAATATCATATACAGCGGAAACAGATATAAATAACAAACTAAATAAGTTTAATTATATAACAGGAACACTAAAAAGAACTTTGAAAAATAAAGCCAGGAAAGACTCTATAATGAAATTATACAAGACAATGCCAGTGCCTATTATTACTTATGAATCTGAAACATGGACAGTGACAACACAACAATCTGCCAGAATACAAGCTGCTGAAATGAGATTCCTCAGACCAATAGCAGGATATCAAAGTATAGACAAAAAACATAACACAGAAATAAGTCAACAACTAAAAATAGAAGAATTAAACACAACAATAGAAAAATACAGAACAAACTGGAAAGAACACTTGGCAAGGATGACAGAGTAGAATACCAAAAGCAGCATACACCTATTCACCACGAGGAAGAAGAAGTTTGGGAAGATCAAAGAAAAGATGGAAAGAGCAGCAATTTGGAGCCGGAACATGCTAGTAAATAAGCTTAAACCGCGAAGAAGAAGAAGTGATAGGTACGTAAGATGAAGCGACATTCCCTGTATGTCGTGTTATGGGGCTAAAAATGAATGCATTCCTGATGACTATTTAACTCATGCCCCAAATGGGAGTTAATGACCAATCACATTTCAACGATTTTTATTTACAATCAATCACAGTTGTGTTTCGCCTATAATTTACCAACTAAAGTTTATCATAATAAAGAAACACCTCCTATTTGACATTCTGAATAGGTCATAGCATTATTTTGCAGTGACTGACTCTCCAAGAAATACGGCTACCAGATTGTATATATAGTGCAGAATGTCAACGCATACCGCATACGGGAGATAATATAAAAACATTTGTAACAATTGATTATACCACAAAAAAAACACTGTTTGCACTTTCTTAAACGAATTATTTTCCAGGAAATAATGTTGCAGAAAAATATAATTGACATATTTACATCATAGGACATCATAAATTCATTAATACATGTAATGTTGGTTATAAATTTCTCCACTAGGGTGCATTCTTACAACATTGCGATCTTTTGGCAATAAATAATATTATGATCTGGTTACAGTGATCGAACAGAGGAAGCAAATGAAGCGTACCAATCGTTTATTTGATTTCAAACATCGCCATTTACATTAAATATATAAATATTTTAAAATAACTATTGTTAAATAATGATTTGTGAGTATACAGCTTAATTTTATTCGTTAAATAATCCTAACAAATGCCACTCTTGATTTCCAAATTCTCTAGATAAATTCATTACTTATGAATATCATATTCCACGCCAACATCAAACCTAAACACAAGAGAGTTGACATGTACAATTTATCAGAGAGTAACAGTTATTATAAAATTAATGAGACCACCGCTGTGATCTCGAGGTACCTTGTCACGCAGCGTGCCGGGATTCGATTCCCGGTCGGGAGAAGTTGCCTGGGTGAGGTTTTTCGGGATTTTTCCTCACCTATAAGACACATTTCAGGAAACGTTAAGGCCCAAACAGCCCCGAACATCATATGGCCATCATATCAACATCATATTTACTTCATTAAATTAGGTTTAGGATTAAGGCCTCTCCATTACAATCATGATCACCATTTATATCATTGGGGCAGAGTAACCTCGCCTTCTAGGCGCCCCAACCTCAGAAGTGGGTTACAATACGCCAATCCCAGGAGAGAATACCAGAAATATCGAAATAACAAACTGGTGGCATTGAATAAAAAAAATCAATGATCGCTTTGACGGGCGGGTGGCTTTTTTCTCTGCTAATAATGTTTGTGGTATTGTTAAAAGTTAATCTGATATGAAACCGCTAATTTAATTCTTAGAATTAGATGTTGTCAATTCTCTCATTCTCACTGGAACCAAAACTTAAAAAACCTGCGACAATGAATTCACGTGGAGTGTAAATTTTCAATTGCAGTGTGGCAACTACGTCAAGCGATTATGTTAGACAGCTCTTCTTTAATTTTGACA
>JASPKZ010004958.1:0-22500 GCA_030220185.1 Diploptera punctata
GGCGGGAGAGAGAGAGAGAGACGAGATCATTGTACAATGGCAATCAAATTTAACCACAGGGTTTAAAGTTTACGATTCTAAATACCATACCGTTTACAGGCGATCAGACAATCCTTAGCTCTTCAGAAGACAATTTACAAATAGCAGCATATAAATTAAACGAAATAGCAAATAAATTCAATATGACAATCTCTGAAAGTAAATTGAAAGTAATGGCATTCAACGGGAAAGACCATATGAGGTGTAAAATCAGTATTAATAACAGTATAATACAACAGGTGAACAATTTTAATTATTTAGGATGCAACGTATCATACTGCCAGAAGGAAGATATTATTATTAAATTAATAGATTTTACAGAATATAAGACGGACACTGAAAAATAAAACTTTGAGGAGCACACAACTAAAATTTTACAAAATTATGGCAGTGCCTGTCTTAACACATGCTAGTGAAAATTGGACTCTTAACCGTTCAGACGGAAGGAAAATAGAAACTGCAGAAATGAAGTTCCTACGTTCAGTAGCGGGTGTGACAATTTTGGACAAGAAAAGAAGTGAGGATATTAGGAAGGACTTAAATATTTTTAATTTAACCAATAGAATTGACAACATGAGAAACAACTGGTATGAACATGTTAAGAGAATGTCTACAGATAGAATCCCTCAGCTGTTATTAAAGTACAAACCAATAGGACATAGAAATGTTGGACGACCATTTACTAGATGGAAGGATTCATTAAATCCCACATGATGTGAAAACAGGTCAAAAGGCCTAATTTCATGAAGCAGAAGAAGAAGAAGAAGCAGGTTATTATACATTAAAGGGACTCTTGTCATCCCAACTTCTCTCAAAGAACGTTAAACTGAAAATGTATAAAACTGTTATTCTCCCTGCGAAACAAGGACTTCAACGAAGGAAAAAAGATTAGGCGTACTTGAGAATAAAGTTCTTCGAAACAATTTTGGACGAAAGAGAGATGGACAAACAAACGAATGGTGAAGTGTTCATAAGAGTGAGCTACATGATATTTATAGAAAACCAAATATAATAGGAACAGTTCAGTTTATAGACTGCGGTGGGCAGGGCATATGACACGAATAGAGAATGAAAAAGGGACATGGAAGCTTCAGGTATGAAAACCAGGGGGAAACGCCCAGTTAATATACCAAGAATAAGGTGGGAGAATAATATTAACCAAGACTTGGGGAAGTAGATTATACAGGGAATGATTTGGAAAACATTAGCTCAGATGGGGATGTATGAAGAGCTTATGTCCGCACTGCCGTGAACTACGAGTTCGAGAGTGCCAGTGGGTTATTTTTACCGGGCTTCGTTGCGAATATGGACATTGCGGCTGCTAGAGCGTGAAAATTAGTGGTTTTGTAGTGCGTATTCATTGATATCGTAATTTTAAAAAATACACCGAACAACGATTGAGAAATGTAGTCTTGTCCTATTTTTTATCAGAATTAAGTACGAAAAGAACAGAAAAACGCTTAAAATGAGAGACTGAACATGGTTTGATATATACTGTGGCTATATTCACGAAGTTCCACAGTACCTAAAAGTTGTCTCATTAAAATATGGTTTCATCATCCATTCAATCTGTGTCTCTATATTATTTCTCCTCCATTCTTTCGTGTTCCCAACAACCGTCCTCTAATTCCTTATTCCGAGAAATGTAATGGTGTCTGTACTTACTGCGTCTTCCCATCGGCCTTAATTTCGTCTCTTATTCTGACATTAAATGATTCCTATAAGCTGTTCATGTCATAAGAGTGGATGGACAACGAGGACCAAGAAAAGTCATTCAAGAAGGAACTGCTTAAACAAGGCGAATTTCTCAACAACTGGAATGTATGATCCAATTCTGCTGCTTTAGGGAATATGTCTTTCTTTTCTAATCAAATTCTATGGTATACAGTTACATTGCGACAAAACAAACAAGGCGGCAGCTAGAATTTCTTTTTTTTTTAATTTTGGGTTTCCGGTCAACCATCACTTCAAATAATTGCATTTCGCCGCTTTTGGAAGATACATTCTTCATAAACGCCATATATACTTAGTTTCATTACGGAAAAATTAAAATTGCGACAGCTAGAGCTATTTTTATATTTTCGTTTCAGGTGAACTCCTACTGTTATGATACGATTTTGCAGGTTAACGTACTCGGTTTTAAGTGTTTAAATGATTGCAACTTTTCACTGTATCAGTTTTAGGTTATTAAAAATCGGGTACTAGTGGAAATTAGGAGCAGTCGGACAATAGCCTTGGTTCAAAAAAAAAAACATCGGCTGCTAGAGTGTAAACAGGTATATAAATTTAGCAGCTTTCACAATGTTTAGCATCTTCCTGCGTCCGATTAATATTCTGTCGTTCTCCTCCATATTTTACCGTCATTCAAATCTCCATCGTCCAATCCTTTATCCTTCATGCTGTACAAAACACCATCAGTCCACGATACTAATGGCCGTCCTATTTTTCTGCTGTCAAGTGGCACCCATTCTAGTATTCTTCTTGGGAATCTGTCTTCTGTCAATTTCTTTTGATATGATCGTACCATTTTGTTTGTTCTTTTTAATTAAATCCACAATTGAAGATTGAACATTCATCTGTCATTTTATATATATATATATATATATATATATATATATATATGTAATTATTATAGCCTATACATATTAGGATTATGACATTTTGGACTTTCGTGAAATAAAATATTTCCTGTGTAATGAATGGGTGAACGTTTGCTTAAAACCATTGAAAAATGCCTTCATTTCACTGAGTTTCAAGAAAAGGTCACCCCAAATTAATATTAAATACTTGGGGTAACCTTTTCTTGAAGCTCAGTGAAATGAAGGCATTTTTCAAAGGTTTTAAGTAAAAGTTCAGCCATTGATTGCACAGGAAATATTTTACACTCATTCATTGCACAGGAAATATTTTATTTCACGAAAGTCCAAAAAGTTATAACTCTAGAGGGTTATAACTTTTGGACTCTTTGTTGAAATAAAATATTTCCTGTGTAACGAATGGGTGAATATTTACTTAAAACCATAGAAAAGGACCTTCATTTCACTGAACTTCAAGGAAAGGTCACCCCCAAATCAATATTAAATATTGACATATAAATATATTTGGGCGTGACATTTTCTTGAAGCTCAGTGAAATGAAGGCCTTTTTCAATGGGTTTATGTAAAAGTTCATCCATCCATTGGAAAAATTTAATTTCACAAAAGTCCAAAAAGTTATAACTCTAATGTACATAGAGTATTTTCAATATTCCATATTCCATTCCATAGTAATTCTGCCCGACGGCAGGTGTTTCACTGCAATCATAACATTTTCATGCTATGCTTTGCAGATTTACTAGGGAATTATAGGTGTGGTAGATTCCCGTTCCTTTCCACACTGGTGAAGAATGATGATGGCCGGGTGATTTTCGGGGACCGTGGGGCCCTAGGCTTCCTGACATTTATCTTACAGGTGTGGAAAACCCCCGAAAAAAAACTTCACCAAGGAGCCTGTCCCGACCGGGAATCGAACCCGAGCCCGCTGCGTGACAAGGCAGCAAACTAACTCGAGACCACTGTGGTGGACATACCTTCAATATATTGGGTCAAAATTGGATAGAGGAAACCAAACTCAACATTTTGGAATAAGAACCTATGGCCGGAAATGCACAGTTCATGTTTTATTTTAAGAAACGTACATTTCATAGAATTCATATTATTATTTTACAAAAAAGCTTAAAGATCATAGAAATAGTTCAGAGTTGCGATCTCCAGTCTCAATGTAGACATAAAACGAGCAAAGAAAGTTTTGTCGAACCCTTTAAAATATTCCCTGAAATCTGTTATTCAACGGGATAGGTAAACTAGGACCCTAACCAGGCACTTCTGCGCTAATGTCTACTTTGGTTTCGTAGACCAACGGTCTCAAATGCCCCAGAAAAAAAAAACAGAGGAGTGTAATCCTGAAACGCGGTGGCAATAGGAACAGGACCTTCCCTTCCAATTTAACTATTGAGAAATTTATGATCAATCTACTGACTGACCTCTACATCGAAATGAGATGACAAATCCTCTCACAGTTGTTTCGTCGTTGTGATAGATAGTTAGCGCCACCAGACATTGTTATCATGAAGTTGTCTCAAGAAAATAAAAATCCCTCACACAAACTATGAATTTCATATTATTTACCCCTTTTTATGAAAGTACTTTTTTTGTAACAAAACATGAACTACATATTTTCGGCCACAGGTTCCTTATATCAGAATGTTCAGCTTGGTGTCCTCTATCATATATAACATTTTGACCGAAACGTTTGTAGGCTATATATGATAACTTTCCCCGTTCCTTATGTAGGATGATAAAAATATGCATTTTTTCAAAATTATTTTCATAAGCAATGTCACGAGTGTCCCGCGCCGTAGCCGAGCGGTTAAGGTAGGAAGCCTTGGCGCAGAGCTACGGGACTTGCGCTGGTTCGAGTCTTCATGGGGGAAGAAATTTTCTCATGGTATTTCGGCCAGTATGGGACCGGTGCCCACCCAGCATCGTGAGGCAATTGGGTAGCTACAATAAGTAGCGGCTCCAGGTTGAGGAACCAGCTATAACGGCTGGGGGACTCGACATGATAACCACATGTCACCCCATCACTGGCTGTTGATCATCTACCTCTGTGATTGACACATGTGGATGTGATGCCAGCAGCCGGCTGGTAAAAGGGCAATCGCTGAATAGTGGAAAGACCCTCAATCGGAATATCACGAGGGATTCACAAATCATCGGCAAACTTACGAGTCACGAAGTGACGAGTGAATTTATTTAGAGGATTTGGAAATCAAAAGTGGCATTTGTTAGGACTATTTAACGAATAACGTTAAGCTGTTTACTCAAAAATGATTATTTAAGTGTAGTTACCGGTGTTTTTAAATATTATATACTTAATGTAAACGGCGATGTTTGAAAACAAATCAGAAATGTGAGGTTATGTTCATTCTTTTCAACTTGATCATATTATTTATTGCCAAATAGGATCACAATATTGTAAGAATGCACCCTAGTGGAGAAGTAATGAAACATATCAAACTGTTTATTACAATGAACAATATAGGTTATTAATTAATTTTTTTAGTAACCAACTCGGTAAAATCAAGGAATCTGTTCAATATTTGTTATATTCAATGTATTTGTTTGAGAAAAATAATACTCTGGCCTATTCAGAATAGGGGGTCTGAGGCTAATTGGGAGTTCTGGATCTTTGATGTGGTCAAAAAACTTGATGGAACTGATATTTAACCTCTGGGGTGAATTTCGGTGAAGTCCGGAGGGTGTAACTAGCCAAATTCACTCTCCACACCTCCAAGTTGGGGCCCCTCGGGACCTTCTTAAGATATTTTAAGATTTTAAGATGCAAAAGAGAGAGTGGGGTGTGAAAAGAAACGGGAAGCTACCACACCTATATATCCCTGGTGAAGTTGCAAACTTGGCATCATGAGTATTTGCACTCCGAACGTAAAATATCCCCCCATTCGGATGTCCGGGAGGGGGATACTGCGGAAGGAAACATCATGCTGTCAAAACAACAGAAGAAAAGAAGACTAAGTTATTAAGGAAAGAGTGGAGAATGCTGAGTTTGCAGTGAAATACCTGCTCTAGAGCAGAACACTATGAATGAATGTTCAGAATATTAAAAAGGAGGAGCTTTCTTTATCACAAAAGTAGTAGTTGATAAAGAGCGAGGTGAAACACGACTGTGATTGATTGTAAAACAAAATTCATTGAAACTTGTTTGGTAATTGCCTCCTATTTGGGGCACGAGTTAAATAGTCAAGAGGAAAATGTCAGTAACTTAATTCCTTGATCTGTATTTACATTTCCATGTTCCAGTTGCAACATCAATTTCCTTTGTTTTTAGTCATCGTCTCTTTGAATGCCCAGTCCAAAATTGAAGTGGGATTTCTTTTTCCATAGTGAAATTAAAATTGAAGTTAGTGATTCATCAATAATTACAAATAGGAATGAGATGCACAAAGAATTTAAACATAGGCTCTATAATTCTGGAAATGCGTGCTATTATGCATTACAGGGACTCTTGTCCCAATTTCTCTCAAAAGCTAAAACGAAAATATATAAAACTGTTATTCTCCCAGTTATATGGATGTGAAATATGGACTCTAATATTAAGGGGAGGAGCAAAGATTACGAGTATAAGAATAAAGTTCTTCGGAAAAATATTGAACCAAAGAGAGGTAAACAGAGTAATTCATGAAGAAAACTACTTAACAGTAACGTACATGATGTTTATATAAAATCAGTTATAATAAGAGCTGTTCAGTCTCGTAGACTGCAATGGACAAGACATGTGGCACGAATGGATAATTAATAATGATAGAGGGGCATGAAAACTTGTCATAGTGAAACCAGAGGAAAAAGGCCCAGATGGTAGACCAAGAATAACGTGGCAGAATAACATTGACCGTAATTTGAGAGAAGTGGATTATACAGGTGAAGATTGGAAAATATTAACTCAGAATAGTGATGTATGCACAGTTTATAACCACGTGGCTATGGACCTACGCATTCGATAGCGCCAGTGAGTTAGTTGGTGATGTCATATGGTTTTCATTGTGGTTCTCTATCGTTAGTGATGGAAAAAGTGACCATATATTGATCATAAAAATTAAATGTAAGCATATTATAGTATATTACAATGCGAGGTTGGGAAGTGGTTTTTACAGAATTGAGGATATGATTAAAAACCGGGCGATAGCGAGTTTCTAATTTCCGAGATTCTCTAAAACAATTAACAAACGTGCGTTATTTTTTACGCGATGGTGTTTTCAAAATAATAAATAATAATAAAATAATTACATCTTTGTTGAAAATATTTGCGTTCATTGTAAACAAATGACTAACGTTAACAGTATGGCCAATATTTATTAGTTGAGATTACAGCAGACCGTAACACCAATCAGTCATAAAGTGGCGGCAAGTATGAATTTATTGTTTTATATTGTTTCAAATAAAGCTCAGTTCATTTAAAATGTAGTGCTTTGTTTAGTAAAATGTAGGCCTATATTAACACTATATTTTTGTATGTACATTGTACGTAGTACACATAAAAGGCAATGCTTTTACTTCCCGCACGAGGTCGGCAGTGCGTAATATTACAATAACGTTATTTAGATTGACAATCCCGAAATGTAGGAAGTTGAACTTTCAATCATGACAGAACGCACTATCACGCAAAAAAGAATATGTAAGAGGAAAAATGACCGGGATGTAAAAGTTATTTATTTTTTTTTGCTACACATACATTTCATTCTGCTGAAATTACACTGCTCAAAAAAATTAGGGGATATTATAGAATAACCTATTAAGACTATGTTTTTTGGAGTAGTATTAGATGCAATCACTTTCTATTACTCCAAGATAATCTAAATAAGAGTTTGAAGTTGTTACGTAACCTCGGTACCACACCAGAGAGCAGTATCTGTACTGTTGATGTGAAAGGGTGGTGTGGGGGTGAATGTTTTGTTGCTGTTTTTAAATCCAGTCCAGTGTTCAGTTAGTGGGTGACTTGCCTTACGGACAGTGATGCCTCGACAACGTGATTTACCTGAACCAATGGCTTGGAGGGCCATAGGAAGGATGGAAGCTGGACAGACACAACAAGAGGTGTCACAAGCCATTGGGGTGTCTCAAAGCGTGATTTACAGACTTTGGAATCATTTTCAAAGAACATACTGTTCACAGAAGAGCCGGACAAGGTCGACCAAGGGCAACAACAGCAAGGGATGACCGTTACCTCTTGTTAACAGCCCGTCGGAATAGACAGCAGAATGCAACTCATTTGCGAAATACACTTCAAACAGCAACAGGACGCAGGGTGTCAACTCAAACTGTCCTTAATCGACTGCATGGAAGTGGTCTCTATGCCCGTAGCCCCATGGTGTGTACCAGGTTAACTCCACAACATCGTAGAGATCGCAGAAGAAAACTGGGCGGAGGAACATCGTGGGTGGAGGCATGCTGAATGGAGATCAGTTATTTTTTCTGATGAGTCGCGATTCAACGTGGAATGTGATAGTCGGCGTGTATTCATCTGGAGAGAAAAAGGGACACGAAACAATCCAGCTTTTGTACGTGAAAGATCCCCATATAGTGGCGGTGGATTGATGGTGTGGGCAGGAGTCAGTAGTGGTGGACCTACGGACCTCTACGTCATCCAAGGTGGTACTTTGACTGCGGTAAGGTATAGAGATGAGATTCTCCGACCTTTTGTCGTGCCTTATGCTGCTGCCATAGGTGATTCTTTTCTTTTTATGGACGATAATGCACGACGCCACAGACATGCTGGAAGTGGAGGATATCGAGCGTATGCAATGGCCAGCTTCCTCCCCGGACTTAAATCCGATTGAGCATGTGTGGGATGTATTAGGCAGGCGCATTGCAGGCAGACCAGCACCTCCCACAACTGTTCCAGAGCTGCACATTGCTCTTATGGAAGAGTGGCCACGTATCCCCCAAGAACTCATTGCTAACCTCATTGCATCAATGCCACACAGGTGTGAGGCAGTGCTGGCCGTTCGAGGAGACCATACACCATACTAAATAAACATTTTCACCCATAATAATGTTGCTTTGTTTGTTTGCCATATTCCTAATCAGGATCTCTTTGACATCTGGTGTGGTACAGAGGTTACGTAATGACTTCAAACTCTTGTTTACATTCTTTTGGAGTAATAGAAAGTGATTGCATCTAATACTGTTCCTAAAAACATAGTCTTAATAGGTTATTCTACAATATCCCCTAATTTTTTTGAGCAGTGTATCTATCATTTTGTATATATATTAGCCTGACTTCTCTGTCTCCAATACATTTTAATATTAATATCAGATTGATGTTAAAGTAACCTTTGTGACGGTGCGAGACAGGAATTCCATATTACTAATTGATTTCATGCTTAATGTATTGTAGTTACAAGTTCTGGAGTTTCAGTATCACACTGGTTCAACTCTCTGATATTATCGCAACCATACGTTTATTAATGAGCGGAATATAAGCTCTTTATGCGTCCCTATCCTGTTGTAATGTTTTACAAACATTCCCTATAAGGCCTATATAATTCAACTCCCTCAAATCCTATCTAATTCTTGGTCTACATACTGGGCGCCCTGCCTCTGATGTTCTACAAAATGTTTTCATGTTCCTCTTTTATCTCCCATTTATGCCTAGTGCAAAAATTAAAGTTATGACGGACCTAAAAACACTGAATAGCATTCAGTTACAACAACAATGAGAATTCTCTACTGAGTCACATGCACTATTGAAAAATTGTATTGTTTCTGTTTCTAGGAAGTCCTAAAGATGGCTTGGGGGCGGCCGAGGAGAAGCCACACCCTAGGAGATACTGGATAAGATACCATTATGTTCACGAGTTACTGGTTTTGGCTGCTAACAGTCGTCCTAGCAGGAGCAGGTAGGTCTTATGATAATAATAATAATAATAATAATAATAATAATAATAATAATAACAATAATAATAACCAAGGAGGGAAGCCTCACACTGTCATTGTAGATTATAGTAAAGCGTTCGACTTAATCAACAGACAATACATCATCAAGAAATTGAGAAGTCTCCTTGAAGAAGAACACTGCCTCACAAGAATTGTGAATAATATCTTGACATGTAACTATGTCCACATAGACAACCAGATAGAGAACTCAGCCCCGATAACACAACTCAACGGAGTACTGCAAGGGGATCCAATGAGCCCATTGTTATTGAACATTGCCACAATGGATGTCGCTCAAGCCATCACGACAGACGAAGTAAAAGTATTTAATTACGCGGGTGACATGGTCTGATGTCAACATCATCTGAACAACTACGGCTCGCACGTAGCAAATTAGAAGTACGGGCAAGTGAAAACGAGCTTCACAGAAATTCAAGCAAAACGGCGTAGATGATATTCAGGAAAGGTGGATGGACAATACCGAACGATGGTATCTTCATCAACAATAAGACGATTCAACGGGTAAACAATTTTAAGTACCTGGGGTCACCTTTCAGACATGCGGAACAGTTTTTAACAGGCATATCACAGACAAAACAACAGCAGCAACACTAGCTATGAATGACATCAACCTCATACACAGACTCTCCCTGGACACAGCACTAGCGTTTCCCAAAGCAACGATAACGCCGATTGACACATACGGACTGGACAACATATGGACTCGCCTAACAAAGAGAGATCTCTTACAAATAGAGAAGGTGAAAGCCACGTACCTCAAAAAGGCTCTCTGTCTGTCGAAATACACACTGTCACGTCTGGTATATGAACTGGCGAGGGAACCCTTCTACATTGAAGAACTGCGACAATATCTGCATCTGCAGTCCACAGACGCATACAACATCGCAATAGAGGAACTAAGATGGAAGAAAGACCAAATCTGGATGGAATTCTACTCCACGGACGCTATGATGGCAACGGATTGGAGACAAGCAGAATACGACTTCAGACATCTGATTACGAGGATGGCAACACATGGATTCCATCATAGGATCTGTGGGATCAAGAAACATCACGAACCAGACTCCCGGTGCATCTGTGAGCTGTGCGCTGAACACTGCGACCGTTACCATGTTGTGTCGTGTCGGAGGCGAGACGTGTCCCTGAGGGCTTACTGTGGAGGGGACTGGACAATGGACCATGGTGAACTTAACATTATGCACATTGTGAGCTCTTCATTATTATTATTATTATTATTATTATTATTACTATTATTATTATTATTATTATTATTATTATTATTATCATAATTATAATAGTCAATTTGCTGACCTGTTTCGGCCTCAATAGAACACTATCCCAAAGTAATTTGAGTTGACATCTTGGTCTTATTCTTCCAGCAGGTTGATAGCTTAAAATTTGCTGGGATATTCTGTGATCCTCCATTCAAAGAAATGTTGCATCCATCTTGACTTACAATCAGAAATGTTGTTTTCTAAAGGCTCCGTGTGTAATACTTCTAAGGTATCTTCACTTTTGTATGATCTGGTAGTGTATATCCTGCAATCCTTCGAAAATATCTCAGTTCAGCAGATCTAAGTCTCTGTTTCAATGTCCATACTTCGTTACCATACAAAACAGTTGGAAGAGGACAGTGTTGTATACACTTTCAGACTTGAATGTTTTTGGACTAACTGTGGCTTGAAGATGGAATTTATTAACACTAAATCCAAAAAATTGATATTTTAACATTTACTTTTCTTTTCTTCTTCTTATGAGATATTGCATCCTAGACAATTATTCACCTGCTCCAAAATTTTATTATCAAGTAATTTTACTTCTGACAGGATCGATACATTGAAATGCCATAATTATTGTTTTCTTTTTTTGATATCTTCAATCCATATTATTCTGTAATTTTGTGAAGTCCATACAGACCTTTTTTTTGATCCCACAACAGGCCTCAGGAGGCCCTTGGGGTAGTAGGAGGTTAAGGCTCCCACTTTTTATAGACAATCGGCACTTTATGTCAGCCGGGTTGTCAGCCCTGCGTGACGGCCGCCTTTACCCCAGAACAAGCGTCTGGTACTCATTTCAGTTAGAGGCTGAGTCGACCCCAGGGCCATAATGCCGCCAGAGGGTTTGGGTCAGTTTAAAAATCCTGACCCCAACGGGACTTGAACCCTCGACCCTCCGGCTTGTAGCTCAGTGCCTTAACCACTACGCTACGGCGTGCCCCCCATACAGACCTTTCTGTACGTTATTTTCTGAAATTTTAATTATAATTTGGTCATCTGCAAACAATAGGGTGTTCAATTTTGTATTTTCTGATAACTAAGTAACTCACTGGCACTATCGAAACCGTAGGATCATTGCCGAGCGGACATAAGCTCTCCGTACATCCCTAATCTGAGCTAATGTTTTCCAATCATTCCCGGTATAATGTACTTCCCTCAAATCATAGTTAATGTTATTCTCCTACCTCATTCTTGGTCTACCAACTGGGCGTTTTCCCTCTCGTTTTCCTACAAGAAGCTTCCAAGCACCTCTTTGATCCCCATTCGCTCCACATGTACTGCCATCGCAGTCTACGAGACTTAACTGTTCTTATTATATCTGGCTTTTTGTGTTTTCTGATAACTATGATAATCATAAAGATGATAATAATAATAATAATAATAATAATAATAATAATAATAATAATAATAATAATAATAGTGATGTAGATGATAATATCCTTCCATCCATAGTAATTCCGCCCGAAGGCAGGTCTTTCACTGCAATCATAGCATTTTCATGCTATGCTTTGTAGCTTTACTAGGGGATTATAGGTGTGGTAGCTTCCCGTTGCTTTCCACAGATGATAATATAACGATAAAAATAGCAATGTTAATAACTAACTCACTGCCACTATCGAATCCATAGATTCATGGCCCCGCGGACATAAGCTCTCCATAAGCTCATGGTTAATGTTATTCTCCCACCTCATTCTTGGCCTTCCTAGTGGGCGCTTTCCCTCTTGTTTTACTATAGGAATTTCCATGCTCCTGTTTCATTCCTCATTCGTGCTGTGTGTCATGCCCATCGCTGTCTAAGAGACTAGACCGTTCTTATTATTATAGCTGGTTTACCAAAGATCGCGTAGCTTACTTTTATGCAGTCTTCTCCATTCATCTGTCTGTTCATCTGTCTTTGGTACAATTTTTTTTTTAATACTTTATTCTCAAGTAGACATAATATTTTCTCTTCCCTTAAAGTAAGAATCCCTATATGAACGATACTTACTTACTTACTCACTGGCACTCTCGTTCATGGCCGCGCGGACATAAGCTCTCCATACATCCCTATCCTGATCTAATGCTTTCCAATCATTCTCTGTATAACTACTCTTATTCTTCCACCTCATTCCCTATAAGAACGATAACGATAATAATTACAATATTAATTTTATTATTATTATTATTATTATTATTATTATTATTATTTGTTTCGAAACTATATAAAAGACACAATTTTATACGGATTCGAAAACTGAATAGAAATTCAGGTCAGAGGAAGAGAATTTAAGCAGTAGAAATGAAATTACAGTATTTAGACCACTGACAGGATACGCTTCATTTGATCATAAAACAAATGTTTCTATTTGTCAGGACTAAAACATCTCAAGTGCATTAAGAAATGGACAGATGCAAATCAAATTAAATATTTGCATTTATAACGAATTGAAGCATGGCGAATTCCATTGCAGCCATACAGGTGATCACAGGGTATGAGAAGAATTGGAAAAACTATAAAAATTGAGGAAAATTCTTTACACGGATCAGTTGTTCCAATCCATGAAGCCTGCGTCGATGATTATAAGAGAACCACTATTGAATATTAATGTTTTGTTATTATTATTATTATTATTATTATCATTTATTAATTATGATTGTTATTATTATTAAGAACAGTAAAGTTTTGTAGACTACCAATGCCAGGATATGTGCATGAATTGAGAATGAAAGAGGAGCATGGAAACTTCTTATGGAAAAAGCTCAAGGAAAACGCCTAGTAGGTAGATCAATAATGAGGTTTGACGGAGTAGATTATAGAGGGGACGATGAGAAAACATTATCTTAGGATAGGGATGTGTAGAGAGCTTATGTCCTCGCTGCCATGAGCCCACGGGTTCGATAATGTTAGTGAGTTATTATTATAGATAGATAGATAGATAGATAGATCATCGGTTGATTAATATCTTTGACATCGTCCGATTCCTAATAGCCAGTTTTGTCGGTCTATCCAATCTTCTGGTTGTAGATGTTTCTCCTTCATATATAAACATATTCCCTGACTCCAGGAGGTTGTAGGTCTTCCTCTGCTTCGTCTTCCCTGAGGTTTCCATTCCAAAACAGATTTTGGTAGTCGATTCTCTTCCATTCGCTGGACATGTCCATACCATCTTAATTGCTGAGTTTTAATATAATCTAAAATAGTGTCTTCAATCTTCATTTTCTCCCTTATAACTGATTTCCTAATTTTTCCTCTTCTTGAAATTCTTGCTGCCCTTCGTATAAAATCCATTTCCGCTACCAAAAGGTACTTATTTGTTTTTGTTGTTAATGGCCAAAGTTCTGCTCCATAAGTAATGATGCTTTTAACAATTGTATGATATATATTCATTTTATTTTTATTACTTATATTTTTATCCCACAATATTCCATTGAGGAAAGCAATTGTAAATTTTCCTTTATTATTTCTATTTCTTATTTCCTCTTCATAACTCCCATTTTTATTTATTTTAATTCCTAAATATGTGATCTCACTACAAGGTTTTATTGATTCTCCAGTCTCCAAAATTAAATTTTGATCTGGTTAACCAATTGATAAATATTTTGTTTTTTTCATGTTCAAATTTAATCCCCATTTTTCATATTCTTCCATTAATTTTCTAGTCATATATTCTAAATCTTCATAATCTCGTGCAATTAACAATTGATCATGTGCAAAATGTAAGTTGTATAAAGTTGTGAGTTATTATTATTATTATTATTATTATTATTATTATTATTATTATTATTATCATTATATTATTTTTATCATCATATTATTATTATTATCTTCTTATTCTTCCTTCTGTACCGAAATCAATATTTCGATACAGGGATTACGTCATACTGTGCAACCTATACGTCATCGCGTCTCCATTTCGTGTGTGATCTTTGTGAACAGTGCCAAATTTTCTCCTACCTACCCCCTCCTTTCCTAGTGCGTGCCGTGGGCTATCGCCCATTCTCCCGTCTCCTTGTGAACTCTCATAACGAGCTGTGTTTTCTAACAAACATCAGATCATCATCTGTTCAGTTGTCGTCGGAGTCTGGTCAATATAGCTCAGGAGATATAGTTTACTTTATTAGTCCTTTAGGCCAGGGTGGGGCCGCAAGGACCGTGTACCCCAACCCTAGGCTGGACTAGTGTGTATGTAACTATGTTTGTATGTTTCTTAATATTTTTTTTTGTATAGATGATCAATGATAGCATTATTTTCTTTGTCAAATTAATTATTTATTCATTTATTTTCAATGTTATCTGACTATCTTTTTTGACTCGCATTAAACTTTAGTTGTCTATTTTAAATACTTTTTGTTTATTTATTTAGTAGCTAGCCTATGTTGATATGAAGGTAAAATTCCAAAGCTTACTCAAGCGTGTGTGAGTTCCTCTTTCCTTAAAGATTCCACGATTATAGCTTGTAGCTTACTACACATTACATGTTTGATAATTTATTAAGGAAAGTTGAATTAATCTTTGCCTTTTATGGGCCCGGGCAAAGATATCTTAATTTGAGCAGTCTATGTTTTCTATTCAAAATATTTATCAATAATATTGGTTTGATCCAGCAACAACACGCGGTGCAATCTTTGGTAGCAGATCGCGTGGTTAAGGGTTCAAGTCCCGGTGCACTTCCAAGTATTAGGCCAAGGGCTGTTACTATCATATAGTAAATTTTCCCTCCAGGGTTTCATAGGACGGCCCAGAGACCTTTGTCCTCTTGGTATATAATTATAAACAGCTTTGGGGATCCGATTTGAACTAATTCTTTCAAGATGGCATTTCTAATTTAGTTGGTACTGTTTAATACATAGTAGTGTAGTCTTCAATTCTTTTAAGATATCAGTGTTTCTTTTCCGATCCCACCTGGTGTAACCCGCTGTTCTGCGCATGAATCTCATTTCACAAGCCGTTATTCTGCTTTCATGTTGTCTTTTTAATGTCCATGTTTCACTACCATAGGTCAACACTAGTCTAGCCAAAGTGTTATATAAACGTAATCAGATGTTTTTTTTTGTACAAGGGATGGTTTCATAACTTGATTAATAGTTCCCAGACTTTTATTATAACTAGTCATTTTTCAAGGGATATTATTATTATTATTATTATTATTATTATTATTATTATCTATAATAATAACAATAATATTTAGAGAGAGAAAAATAGAGTGAAACTGGGGAAATCAATCGATAAACCCATAATCATAACTAGAAAAAACATAGGAAATTCATTGGAAATATTTGTAGCCTATTTTATCTGACAGCGGTCTGTAATCTCGGTGCAGTAGATTGTTTCCAAACCAACGTCGATTGTGAGAGGTGTCTTGTTGATTATTTTCTCCCTTCAATTTCCGCAGCAAAATAACCAGGAAATTAGTTCGAAATCGCTATTACCAAACATCCTTTCATTTATTTCACCATGAGCTGAATAACGATATTCGCATGGTTTACCTTCAGTTGTTTTAATACATCAATAGTTCACACAACTAAATTACTCTTAATGCCTCTTGAACGTACTTCTTTTATTTTACTAGTAGTAGTAGTAGGACTTTATTAGACAAAAAGTAAGATATTTACAATATTATTTACAAATATGGTTCGCACGGGCAGTAATCCGTACGTGCTGTTGACAGTCCGTTACAATAAAGTAATAATTGGTACTAGTGTAAAGAAAAATAAACAAAAACAGCAATAACATTACAATTACATAAAGAAAACACAATAAAAATATTACCATTAAATAATAACACAATAGCATTATACACTAAAAACATTAACATTACAATTACATAAAGAAAACACAATAATATTACAATTAAGTAATAACACAATAGCAATAACATTACAATTACATAAAGAAAACACAATAATAATATTACAATTAAATAATAACACAATAGCATTATACACTAAAAACATTAACATTACAATTACATAAAGAAAACACAATAATATTACAATTAAGTAATAACACAATAGCATTATACACTAAAAAAACATTAACATTACAATTACATAAAGAAAACACATTAATATTACAATTAAATAATAACACAACAGCATTATACACTAATTAATTTATATATAATTGTTAATAATTAATGGTATTGCATTTTGATAACATATATTTATTCATGAATGAGTGTTGTCCTTATTTTTCGCGTTTTGTCCAGAAATTTACCGAGGTTTATCCAATTTTCTGGATTTACCAATAACTCGTAGCATGCCAATCTTTCCCGATTTGAATTTAGAAATCTTTCCGGTAATAACTGACGTCTCCAATATTCTAAATCATTACATTTTCCTAATATATGTATCTCATCTTCAAAGTTCCCGCACATTGGACATATTCGCATATCGTGATCGTCGCTAATTTTTAGAAATTTCCATGCCCCTAGCCTAAACCAAGCAAGCCCTGATCTCTCCTTAAATCCTAGGTTGAGTATATACGATTCTTTTCCCCAGACGTGTTTTAGGTCTCTTTGTAAACACAGTGAGCGTTTTCCTGTACATTCGGCGAAGGTATCTTGTTGGTTTACATCTAAGTACCTCCTCCTTATTTTTCTCCACACGTTCTTGCGATTTTCAGTCCCTTTTTCCCATATCCAGCCCATCCCAATCTTTTGGAGTTCTCTCCTAACCTCGTCTGCCCAAAATTTAACATCTATGTTTTTAATTTGGTGGTCGTAACAAATTGCTCTAAGCATTGTTTGTTCACCTTGGATTACTCGCAACCAGTATTTGAGTACACGAATTTTACAGTTAATGTCGTCCTGGAATGACCCGAATTCATATAAAATTCCACAGTTAGAAACGGCCTTACTAAGTCCTGTAATATACTTTAGAAAATGCGTATATACCTTATTTAGTATTTCCGTTCTTTGGAAACCCCAAATCTCACTACTATAGTGCATTACTGGCCTGACCATCGCTCCATACATTTTTTCTAATGTGCTGACTGGAATATCAGGCACTCGACCCAGAATACCGAGTACACTGTTAAGTTGTCCCCTCCCTTTAAATAATGCTATATCAATGTGTTTTTTCCACTTTCCGTTCATTTTCAACGTCGTACCAAGATATTCAAAATGTTTCACGTTTTGAAGAACTTGATCTCTGTATTTCCATTCCTCTGTTCTACCATAAACCGTCCCATTTTTAAAGGTCATTGTTTTTGTCTTACTAGCATTTACAGTCAATCCCCAATTCCTACAGTATATTTCCAGTAGGTCAAGACCTCTTTGCAATCCCTTGATTGTCTTGGAACAGATAATTAAATCATCTGCATACAACAGGACTGGGATTCTAACATTTCCTATCTCCGGAGCCTCAATTTCTCCTTCTAGCATTACGTCTACAATATCATCAACGAATAGATTAAATAGCATTGGTGATAAAATGCAACCTTGTCTCACTCCCCGATTGGCTTCACTGCTCTCTGTAATGTGCCCTTGGTCTACTTTTATACAAAATTTAACATATTTATAAATTGACATTAAAGCATGTATCATTTTATGAGACAATCCTTTCCGATTTAATTTTTCCCAAAGTGCGCTTCGGTCCACAGTATCAAATGCCATCTTAAAATCAATGAATGCACAAAATAATTTACCCCCCTTCATTTTCAGATTGTCATCAATTAATGTTCTCAGAACAAATAGGTTGTCCACCGTGGAGTACCCTTCTCTAAAACCTGCCTGATATTTTGAGAGCCTATTGTTCTCTTTAGCCCATTGTCTGATTCGTTCGTAAAGTACTTTACAATATATTTTTCCGAACACTGACAAGAGACAAATTCCCCTATAACTTTCTGGTATCTGTGCCCCACCTTTCCCTTTGTATAGCGGTTGGATGACACCTGTCGCCCAGGCTTCCGGATAATCTCCTCCATTAAAAAGTTTGTTGAACGCAGTTTTCAAAACGTCTAATAATTTATTGGATGATATCATATTTTTCAAGAATTCCCCTGGTATTCCATCAATTCCAGGTGCTTTACCATTCTTTAAACATTTAATGGAAGAAACCACTTCATTTTTCGAAATATCCTGATCCAGTAATTGAATATGAATTGGGTCAGGGATCTCAACTATATTTCCTTGATTATATCTTAACCTCTCATTTCCCAGCACCCTATCAAAGTAACTTCTCCATTCCCCGGGCGTTATTCTTGTCCGATTTATGGACTTTACTTTGAGTTCCCTTAACGCTTTCCATATGTCCGCAATGTTCCCACTTTCAGTCGCGACTCTCATTTCTTCGGATTTCTTATTTTGCCATGCTAGTTTTGTTTCTGCCAATAATTCTTTATATTCCTTTCTCTCTTGCGCATAATTTTTTCTGCTTTCATCTGTGCTTTCTTTTCTAAACTTTAAAAGACTACTTTCGACAAATTTCTTCTTCTTTCTACATGCATTATTGTACCACCCTTTGTCCTTCTGGTTCATTGCGTATTTAACCTTGAATTTTTCCCCTGCTTTTTGAAAACATTCTGTCAAAGTTTTAATAATTTCCTCCCCGCTAAGATCATTTAATTGCAGATCCTGTATTAGCGTTTCCAAACTCCTGATAAATTCTTCTCTCAGATCCTCGATCCACCTGAAACGGATAATTGGCCGCAATATTGTTGCCACCTCATCATTAACTGTCTCACTAATACCTTTCATATTTAAAATAAGTTTGTTTGGGAAGTGGTGTGATTCGATTCTGGAAACTATACAGAAATTACTTAGGACTGGAATCATGTCTTGTGTGCATATTGAATAATCGATTACGCTACTTCCATTTTTATTAATAAATGTCAGTTCTCCATTTTTATCTTCCCCATATTTCCCATTCAGAATTTCAAGTTCAAATGCATCGCAAAAAGCTAACAATTGGTTTCCTTCTGAATTTAAAATCTTATCTTTGCTTCTCCTACCCTCACCTCGTGTTTCATTATCATCCGATTTTATAGTGATATTTTCCTCCCCAATCCTACAGTTAAAGTCCCCTAAAATTATTATTCCCGCTTCCGGAAACCTATCTTTTATTTCTGCCAACGAGTCAGACAATTCAACGAAAAAATTTGGATTGGCATACCTGGAATTTAGTGGTTGGCGATAAATAGACAACAGACACATTTCTGCTCTTTCTGTATGGTAATATATACAAATTGCCTCTTTTAAAGTAATATTTACCTTTTTAATATATGGGTCTAAGTTAGCTTTATATAAAATGGCAACACCGCCTGGATATCTACCTCTCTTTCCTCTCTTTTGATTACCCTTAAAATAACCTTTCATATTACATAGATTTACGCATTCATTAGCTTTTAACCATGTTTCTCCTAGAGCTAATATATCAAAAGTCTCAATAAACTCTACACATCTGTCCATTGAAAGTTTTTGTTTTAACCCTTCGATATTCCATGAACCGACTGTCAACAAACCCTATTGTGTTCCCTTGTCATTAGTCTTACCTGTATTTTTCGAACTTCCCCCTCTCAATAGTTCCTTTTCTGCGGGTAGATTCAGAAGTCTTAGTGATTTTCTTGTTGGAGTTCTTGTGTCCGCCGGTCGTTCACCTCTTAGAGGTGGGGTATGCTGTTTGCGTTCGGCCGTTTTTTGCTGTATGTTTATTGGATTCCTGGGAGTTATTAAGGTAGTGGTCCCTCTCTCTTTCTCTCGTGTAGAATTTTCTCCCTCCTCTGCTGTAAGGAGACCACCTGCTGTTGAAGCGTCCCCTGTATGTTTTGGGGACTCGCTGTCAATGACCTCTTCAAATTCATTTTCAGAGTTGTCCATATTTTGTAGTTTTTCCCTGCTCCAGATTCGTCCATTTATAATCAATTTATTAAATTGCATGATTGCATGGCAGCCCTGCCTCCTCGCCTCGAGCATGTGTCGCTTAAGAAAGTCTCTTTCGCGGCGCACCTTCTCACTAAAGTCTTCGGCAATATTGATACCGGTCCCTTTAAGATATTTACTGTCTCTAAGGATCCAACATTTTATTTTGTAGTGTGATAATTTGCATACAATCGGTCTCTTTCCACTATTCCAACGACCTACTCTGTGCGCTCTTTCAATATCACTGTCCACCAAATCAATCCCGATTTGCGCCACTACTCTTTTAACTATATGTTCAGTTTCCTCCCAGCTTTCTCTGTCTTCTTCATGCACACCATATATCACAATATTATTACGGCGACTCTGGTTTTCGAGATAGTCTAATTTAGATTCCAGCCATTTCAATCTGTCCTCCATCCGATGCATGTTCGTCTCAATATCACGAATTTTTTCACCCACGTTGCACTTTTCAAACCCCTCTTTCACTTCAGTTGACAATGTTTCAATCAGCTTTCTAACTTCTTCCATAATGCTTTGTCCCCTGCACACTTCAACCACTCTAACAAAAACACGTCCGCTCTTCTCGACGGCTAGCAAACAACTCCCGTGATGTTTACCCGGCGTTGTTCGGGAATCTATTCATCCCGATCTTCTTGGCATAAGTGAGCTGAAAGACAAAAAATAATGTACTTCTTATGATTTCTTGAATAACTAAAGTGAAAAATAATTATAAATGTATATCATAATTATCTGAAGATTCTCCGTGCTGATTATCCGGTGTTGCCCGGGAATCTACTTATCTCGATCTTCTTGGCATAAATGAGCCAAACGACAAAATTTGTTATTGTGAGTTATCCGTAAAACAATACCCGTCATGTGCTGCTATGCTTGCTACGTACTTGTCTCGATCTTCTTAGCATCGATGAAAGACAAAAATGGTTATTGTGAGTTATCCGTAAGAGATAAATATATGCTGTCGCGGACGTTTTTTGTAGAGCTTTTTTAGATATTCAATTCTGTGTACATTAATTTTGTGTATTTGTTATGGTTTAGGCTAGGCAGCGTAAACCATTTAAGCGTCCAAATAGCTACCTTTTTCACATTTTACACTATAAAGGTCGATTTTTAAGGGTGTAGGTGTTGAGTATCACAACTCTCTTATAGCCTATGTTCATCCCGGGAATCTCCTGAACATTTTGCAAAAAAATTAAGTATAACGGTAACATATTTAATTTGATAAGAATTAACAATATGTATTGGAAAAAGTATTGCAAATAAATCTTAACTTTTAATCTAATTTTGAAAGACAAAAATTGTGTTCCGTAAAAAAATTGATAGACATATGCTGTCGCGGACATTTTTTGTAGATGTTTTTTAGATGTTCAATTCAGTGTAGGCCTACATTAATTTGGTGTATTTGTTATGATTTATGCAGCGTAAACCATTTAAGCTTACATAAAGCGATTTTTTTAGTGCACCGATTCTCCTTTTTTTTTTTTTGCTTTGGCCCTATAGTATGTATGGTAATATGTTGTATACGTTAATTTTCCCAAAACGGTCTCTAAATGATGGCAGAAACCCCATTCAAATCGGTCAAGTAGTTCCTGAGTCCATAGAGGAGAGACTGACAGACGTTCATTTTTACATAAGGTTTAAGCGTAAGTATAATAATGGTGTAAAGCAATATTCAGAGCTAAATTTGGAGACTAACATTATGTTTCTTTTAACATTTATCCGAGCGGTATAAGGCATCATGCCTTGGTGGAGAGTTACAATATTTGAGCTGGTCGAGTCCCCATTGGGAAAGAAGTTTTCGCATGCAATTTCGGGCAA